>CBVK0103502594.1:0-10887 GCA_900067695.1 Picea abies
TCTTCCGATCTCACATACGATTCTCACGCGGCCTCCCTTAAGAACCCACACATCAGATCTGATTACGATGGTCTCTCTGTACGCTTTGATAGATCCAATCATATAATATTGGATTTCCAAACTTGAAGCTCACGCTTCTGATAGACTCAACTCAGATTTGCTCACAACCTGCGCAAATATAAATTTCTGCACTACAAACTCATGCAAATTGCTGACGGCCCGACATCCAAACTTGCGATTCAAGCTCACGTTGAACCCACGCTGAAAAAAAATGTTCCTTATGCTATCCATGTGGCCTGCGTAGACACAAGGGTTTCTGCACCTCACCTTGTTGTAGACTGTGAAAATCGCACTTCACTCCTGTGGCTCTGATACCAAGATAAAATATGCTAAACAAACACCACAGTGAGGCTATGCTCACTTCTGTATTATTCAATGAAGACGGATTACATCCTTATATAGGAAAAGACTCTACCAAGTCGATTACATGAAAACCAAAGACAACTAGAATCTCAACTATGAACTGACTCTTAACACAGCTACAACTGACTCTCACAACTGAAGCTTATAACTGGTGCTTACAACTAGCACTTACAACTGGTGCTTACTCCATTATTTCCAAATAAATTACGTTAATATCAAAGGAAATATCTGAGATTGCATACTCTATGGCTACGTATCACATGTTGTTGCAATTGTTGCTTCAACTTCCTAATGACTTCCAGATATATATTTCATAATATATTAATGTCTTCAATATATTAAAGATTGTAATAATATAATAAAAATAATAACAACACACATCATTTTCCTAGTGTGTTAATTCAAATAAAAAGACTTTCTTTAATGTATGGAAGATTGCAATAATATAATACTAATAATAACACACATCATTTTCCTGGTGCGTTAATCCAAATAAAAAGACTTACCATACTCACTAATCCATATGTAGCAACATTATGTTATAACATATATTTGAAACCAAAATTTTGTTACTTAACCTTAGAGAGTCAAAATTGTGTTACTTACCTTCCATGATGTAGACAATAAATGTATTAACCATGTGTTATCAGATTGATATGTTTACGAGGAATAGTCACGATGTACACCCACTTTTCGAATGTCTACTATGATATCGATGTTATAGAATCCAATGTTAAAAAATGACATTAAAGGCAAAAGAGCTATGGGAAGAAATATGTTCATTTAATGTCACGATGGAAAAGACATATCATCTATAAATACATCTATATAGCTTATCTAAAATGGTAAGGAAATAACTTCTTACATCTATATAGCTTATCTAAAATGGTAAGGAAATAACTTCTTGAAACAAATTGTAAATTTAATTAGGAGTTTAAATATTATTATTTATAATGATATAAATATGTATAATGTAGCTTATCTATCTATAATGGTAAGGAAATAACTTCTTGAAACTAACTTTGAATTTGAATTTAATTAGGAGTTTAAATATTATTATTTATAATGATATAAATTGTTTTGGATCATTATGCTCAAGACAATATAGAGTATGGATGTTTCATAAAAATAATTAACACACAATATAAAGTATGGATGTTCTATCAAAAATAATTATTAGATGAACATAGTATAAAAGATAGAAATTTGGTTTATATCATTAGATGAAATATAAAAGTATATTTAGAAAGTTGGAGGAATTTCAGCGTTTCAAGGTATTGTTATTTATCTTTATCTTTTTTAATTTTTTCATGTGATTTTTTCTTTGATTTATTATTCTTTGATTTATTTATTTATTATCATCTTGTTCATTCTTTTTTTCATCATTATTGGTTGTTCTAAAGGTTATAACTTTTACAACAGTGGATAATAAGTTAGAGTAACTTGTCACATTTTTTGGTTCGGAAAATTTGGATTGGTACTTTATTTCTCTGGATTGACCTCCCAAGGTTGTTGGGATTCTTATTCATTTCCCTCATGAATAGAAGTAAGTTGAGTAGAATCAAAGGTACTCATAAATTCAACATTATTGGATGTATTACTTTCTTGTTCATTAACAAACTCTTGTTGTGGTATATTCCTAGATTCTAGAGGAAAAATCTAGATTTAGGTGTCCTCTAAATATTGTCATATAACCACTCACCTTATGCAAGACATGTGACAAATTCATGCCTTACATTTAACAAGTTTAATAAAGAATCCTTATATAATTTGCAAACCTTAAAAACTCCTTCCCTCCCAACATGTTTATACAACTAACTTTACCTCAAAGACCCCTTCTTTGAGAGACTTGCATACCTCCATCCTACCTCTGTGAGGAATGTGAGTCTCCTTCTTCTAATACATGTTCATATAACTAATCTCAAATAAATATGCATTGACCCTTGTCCTACTTCAAACAAGTGGTGCAAGTATAATAATCTCAACACTCAAAATATAAATGAATCTTTGATCCTGGAATGGAATCATTCTTCTTCTTTTGAGTAAGGATATTTGAAGGGAACATAATGATTCACTTTATGAAATCATTATTCAATAAAAGAAAACATCATATAATCCAATTAAAATATAATTGTTTATTAGTATGAATATATTATATGAGATCAAGACAGATTGAGATCATTATCCAATAAAAGAAAATATCATATAATCGAATTAAAATATAATTGTTTATTAATATGAATATATTATATGAGATCAAGACAGATTGAGATTGAGATATGGATATGGTATATATAAAAATACAAGTTAAGGTGATAAGTCACATGTTTAGGAAGGAGATTGATTATCAGTTTTACAACATAAATA
This sequence comes from Picea abies, assembly GCA_900067695.1. NCBI lineage: Eukaryota > Viridiplantae > Streptophyta > Pinopsida > Pinales > Pinaceae > Picea > Picea abies. The sequence goes on from CBVK0103502594.1 coordinate 2,791, forward strand.
TACAATATTTCATATGACTATAATTACATAAGAGAAAACCTCATATAATCCAATTAAAATATAATTATTTATTAATATGAATATATTATATGAGATCGATACATTGAGATATGGTATGTATATAAATACAAGTTCAGGTGATGGCTTATCATTGTTATAAATGTTTATAACATTATGATATTAATCGTAATATATCCTAGGTATATTACAAGTCACCTTTTCTTGATATGATCATCCTCAAACTAGTCAAAGAAACAAGATGGAAATATTTTTCAAGAAGTGAATAATATGGTCGCAATACATAAGAGTCTATCCATTCGAGGTCAACTTTGACAGGAGTTTAATGTCAATATGTATTTGGACTATTCTACTTGTAATTACTAGTGTATCTTTCGATTAAATTTGAATGGATTGATATTTGGAATATATTCATATTGACAATCATGTTTTGAATATTGAAAATGATGATTTTCTCATAAATATCAACGTAGATAATTAGGATGATGATATTATCTAATAATTGAGCTTCTTATTTGTTATATTGAAATTAACTAGTGTTTCATTCTTCATCAGTTTTTCAATATCATTTAGGTAACGTACAACTTCATTAATGGTGACTAATGGATCTTCAACTCTAACTGAATTTGTAGATGTCACCTTGTCATAAAAAAAAAATCTCAATATAAATTCTTAGATGTGTTTTGTCAAATAAAAAATCATTAATGAAGATACTATATTTTTTCACTTTAATTTAGTGAATGAAGATTTTCTTATATATTGTTTGGATTTCAATCTTATAAAAATATTTGAATCAATCAAATCAGTTAAATCTTCTTCATCAATGAGTTTTTCCCTCAAGGAAGAAATTTCTTCATTATTATTAGATAATTTCTTACTAATATTCTTATCTCTTCCTTATAAACTTCTTTTATTTTGTGATTATATTTTTAAAGAACTCTTATTTTTTGCTAAAATTAGAAAACTTTTGTATCTTGGTAGTGCAATTTCCTTTGAGTATGGGTAATTTCTTCATCTTTTTCAATGAGGACTTTGTTTATTTTTCTTAATTTTTCTTCATATTGGGTTTCTACATCTTGTAAATATTCTATACCTTGTGATGAGAAAATGATTGTGAATAATTTCACTGTAAATTCCTAAAATGTTATCTTCTTAATATTATGGGAATGTCAAAGGTGATTTATCAATTTTGCTTGGCTTAGAGATTTGTAATTGATTTTCCAATCAACATTAATGTAACTAACATTTTCTTCCATGGTAATAGTGATGATAATGAGTTTTCCATCGATAAACCCTTTTAATTTTAATATAGAGGAAACAATCACTTTAAAATTAATACCTGAATAAGTATTCTTTCTTTTTAATATCACAATCCATGGTTAGTTGAAATATTAATACTCTTTAACTTGTCAACTTTGGATTTACTAGTCACATAAAATTATTTGTAATTGATTTTCCAATCAACATTAATGTAACTAGAACTTTCTTCCATGGTAATAGTGATGATAATGAGTTTTCCATTGATAACCCCTTTTAGTTTTAATATAGAGGAAACACTCACTTTAAAATTAATACCTAAAAAAGTATTCTTTCTTTTTATATCACAATCAATGGTTAGTATAAATATTAATACTCTTTAACTTGTCAACTTTGGATTTACTAGTCACATATAATTACAAGGGTCCCTACAAAATTATTCACTTCTTATTCTAGAAAATTTCTATCGCACAAAAATAATATTCATAATTTGATTTTAAAATTATTTAAAATTTATTTAACTAGATCGTTTTCTCACACTTTTATTGGTGTTATTTTTTAATTCATATTTAATTCCACCGAGAGTAGTGAGGCGCCATACAAATTAGTATGGGGGAGATGTTGTAATGTAATATTACATTATGTTACATTACAAAAGAAAAAATGTACATACATGTGTGCATGACACCATCCAAAAATTAAACCTGTGTAAATCTATCTTGAACATGGATCTATCAAGCACCAAGAAGGATCAAATTTCCTAAGGTATATATATTTTTTCATTGAATATGAAGGAATTAATACATATCATGGAATTAAACGATACAAAAATTTTCACTTTATATAAATCTATGCTAGTATATTTCAAGATTGATATGGATATATCTATTTCCTTTTTAAATGGTAAGATTGTCCATTAATCATAGTGATTTTCTTTCTTTATCCTTTACAAAAATAAACTCTATAATAACTTAGATTTAGTGTAACATCCCCATTTTTAATCCCTGGATTAACAATATGTAATGTAAATATAAGGTATGGTCATGGGCCTGAATATGCAATATGTAAACATTATATATAAAAAATAATAAAATGAATGTGACATTGGTTGCAGATGGACACAGACCAAGTAATTGGGGGCTAAGTTTCCACAAGAGAAGAGAGGGTCTAAGAGAATTTCTAAGAGATGGGGTCCAAGGGGGAATTACCCATGTTTATTAATTCAAACCCACTTTCTAAAACTGTCATTGTGTATAACCTCCTATTTTCCTCTTGAGTATATCAAATCCCCAATCATTAAACACATGTAAGATGGTTGGTGTGGAAAGTCACATCACATAGTTATGAGAGCATGGGGGCTGAGTACAATCAACATTGGGGAGAGTGAGAGTCAACTGTAATGTCCCCATTTTGGGACATTATAACATTACAGAGTGTTATGCCTACTGAAGTAGCCAGATAGGGGTGACAAGGAGTTTGAGAGATATTAAGGGGTTTGATTGGGCCCAAATTGCATCGTTCATCATCAAGATCTATTCCGCACAACTTGGATTTGGTTTCGTTGCATTCTAATGATTTCCATAATTTTGAGTTGTTATGGGTCATATCTTAATTAAATTCGCTAAGAATGTCAAAATGGGCATATTATTGGAGAAACCTCTTAGTGTAATAGATCATCGGAATTGAGAGGAAGAGCATTACAGGATAAGATGATGAGAAGTGACTTTCAGTGGCTGGAGAAGCCATAAGGATGGATAAATCACTTTTTAGAGGTAAAATGGTTAATTAAATAATTAATTAATTAAGTGATTTAATCAAGGAATAATAAAATAAAATAAAATTCACTTGGAGGGAAAAGGTCAACAATGAATTAGGGTTTTTGAAAGTTATAAAGGAAGGGTAAAGAAACCTAATTCATTATTATGTTATGATTTGATGTTGAGACATTTGCAGATGAGGAAATCAATCCCTTATTGTATTTTGGATTTCAGGAGGAAACCTCCACCATTGATCGGTTTTAGTGTTGAGAGACACACCCTATCCTATTGGAGATACCATTTAGGTATTTCACCGTGCATTTCAGGTATCCATTTCATTGACTGCACAGCTCAACCAGTAAGGGTGCAAGGGTTAGAGAGAGGGTTTGTGTGGTCACACGAGACAATTCAGTATTTTGCAGAGTTTTTTTGACCGAGTAGAGAGCTAGCTAGGGCGCATCTTTTGAGCCACCATTCGTTAGTTTCCAATGGTGGAATCTTCGAGAACGAAACAAACATCTAGTTAGGGCACAACTCTTGAGGAAACACATTTGGCGTTCTGGGGGTATTCCACAGCATATCCGAGAAAACCCTTCCGACCCATTACAGAGGAAGTCAGGAGGATTGTTTCGAGTCTTACATCATCGGTGGGATCACTAGGGTTCACTCCCACCGCCCAGGAGGTGCGCAAACCTCCAAGAGGTGACATCCGAAGCTTCAAAGGTTGGATATTCAGTTCGACAGTCACTGGGATTATCGTAGAGGCCATGACACTTATTTTGAGACAATTTCCAGTCCATTCCGATGAGTATCTCCATCAGGACGATTTTTTTAGATTCTGCAACAGTTACCGTGAGCTTCCAGACTGATTTTTATCAATCTATCTGTGCATGCACATATCAGCCTTCATTCTTCTGATCACGGGTATTTCTTGTTAGTTGATTTGTGTTCCAGTGACAATCCATGAGATCTAATTGATGATTAGTATATCTACTTCCAGCTTATTATTGTATTTACTGCTTTTTCCTCATTATATATATCAGTGAGTTGTGTTGTCATTTCTTTCACATGCATTATTTTTATACTAATAAAACACTTAATGAATGAAACACACATGTGAAAATCACCAAGCATGTTCAGACATTAACTCAAACGCATCCAAAAAATCCTAGAGTATCATACTTCAGTGACAAAACCGTAGTTCAACAATAGATATCTGGATCAACTAGATCAAGGATATTTCAGTGGTATCAGAGTTGGTTTCCTGCCAGCCTAATGGGAAAATTGGTGAGGCGTTATTTCAGATTGTTTCCACTAAATTTAAACCGTGATAACTTGCACTTATACCTTCAGACGCAATAGTTGAGAGAAACTTTCAAATCAAATATGGAGGACAACGTGAAAAATATTCATAACATTCTTACACATGGACGACAACAGTTGAAATGGGTTATGGAAAGCCTTCAAAACAATGCAAGGATCAATGGAGCTAATGAATATTTTACAGATTGCTTGAGGGTGTATCAAGATCTTGGTCCGGCTTTTCATACATACATGTCATTCAAGGATTTTTGCACTATCAAACATCCTAAGTGGTATGAACCCCAACTATCAAGGGACAATAAGGGGAATGTGCACATTGTTGAGGTACACTATGACAATGAGTATGAGGAGGTGCATGAGAATGCAACCACAGATTCCTATTTAGAGCAGTGAGATGAGGCTAGTGACTCCTACGCATATGAGGGACAGTTGGATGGACATGATGATAGCGCATGGTCTTCATCTTCCCTACCAGACAGTGTTGAGACTTCAACACTTCAACATAGTGATGACACTTGTGAGGATTCATATGTGTGGAAACTTGGACGTGATGATATTAGGTCGTTGGATGACCAACCCTTTGGTATAGACATGGCTTCCAGAAAGTCATGTATGGAGGATGATGAGATTTCTATGATGACAGTGACACATTATTTATCATCTCAGAAACCTATGATAGCCATGACACATGAGGATATTAGTGACATTCCTGACACTAGTACATTTGGGTTAAATTTTGATGACGCAATCGACACAATTGCCACTTTATATTTTCATGAGAACGCCAAATAGTGAACCCCCTCAAACGTTGTTTCACATGATGTTGTTTTTACGACGCCATAGATATCGTATCTATTGTGACGTTTCATGTGGACACATGTCATCTCATATTTGATTTTCCAAACCCCATATAGTCATCGCGACAGTGATGCCAGAGACAAAAAAATTCTGACGTCCCACTTCGTCGGTCTCCACTACATGGACGCTATGGGAGCGACGTTATGGACATCAAAAGATTGACGGATGGTAACAACATTTGAGCGATGGTAAGCTATATACCAATGAAATGGACTCCATGGGAGCGACGTTATGGACATCGGAAGACCGACGGATGGTAACTTTGGTTGAGTGACATTAAGCTATATATCAACGACGTGGACGCCATGGGAGCAACATTATGAACATTGGAAGACCGATGGATGGTAACATCGGTTGAGTGATGGTAAGATACATATCAATGAAGTGGAAACCGTGGGAGCGACGTTATGGACGTCATGAGACCGAAAGATGCTAGCATTGATTGAGTGATGATAAGCTATATATAAATGATGTGGACGCTATGGGAGCGATGTTATGGATGTTGTAAATCTAACGACCTATAGGTGTTTTAAAAAAATGACAATATTTTCCATACGTCCATACTCTCGATCTAATTCATATTGTGAGCAAGAGCTTGCACATGGATTTGGTATTGATGATTGTCTTTTTCATGATTCACATTTCAAATATAACTTGTGTGATATTTCCCTTTTGATGAGACCATTTTCCAAGATGGTATTGATTAAATTAATAAGTTTTATATCCCTCATACCACCACTATGAATCCTCATACCAATATCATCACCTGGTGTTAGTAGTCTTCCTCTCTATAGTCTACAAAGTGACGTTTCACTTAGTAATGAGATTGTGAAGATCTATCTAAGAGAGCAAATGTGAAATAGGTACTTACGGATGTAAATAATGTCTTTCCATTACAACAAACCTATTAGAGCTTGTGTAAGCTATAAAGGAGGACCAATCTCCTTAGGAACTTCCATTGGACCATAGTCTTCACAATACACATCAATGGAATTGTGTGGAGAACCTTACATTTCTTGAGAGGATCCAACAAGAGTATGACCAGGAATTGAGGAGAGATACCAAACCAACCTCTAAATATCACCTTCAAGATTCAAGATCCTTAAGCTCAACCTCTTGTAGCTTTGTTTTACCTATGAAGAAGCACTTTCTATTTTCTTGTTCAGAAGGGATATCATTTTGACTTACTCTGCTTGTAGCTATAATAAGAACATGGAAATGATATGAGAGACTATGTCAACAACATTGACTAAGAACCCTTCTTCAAATAGAACTTTACACCAAGTCTTCAAAATGCGATAAGAGATGATCATATTAATAATAATCATACCAAATATCTTATCAACAAGGATTCATATACCTATAAGCCCTTCCTTCCAACTATTAGCCACTATAAAGGCATATAAATTTGATCTAGCTTTACACCAAATATCTTGAGTAATTTGATAGAACCAAAGAATGTGTAGTTTGGTCTCCTTAACAAACAAAAAGGACAATTACCATCTCCTAGGTTATGCTTCTTGAGTCTTGCACAAGAGGTTAAGCCTCCTTCTAGGATGCCCCATCTAAACACCTTCAGCTTGTTGTGATAAGAGATTGTTTTAAGCTCTGTGAAGAGCGATTATCACTCAACAATATTACCAACTTAACGAGAACTTTGCCAAGTTCTCATTTTTTCAAGGGTCACATTTTTTACCTATTTTTAAAAATGGTGCTACTCGTAGCAACCCCCTCCCTTTTTAGGTGGTATTTTGATATTTTAAATTTTTTGATCAATAATATTTCCACAATATTTTTTTTAAACACTTATTTTTTATCTATTTTCAAAATTTTCAAAAACATTTATTTTTATTTTTTATTCACTAGTGTGTTTAGTCATTTTTCCATGCTTCTTTCAATCTTAAAAATATTTTTTACCATTTTTTTTTTTGAAGTTACGATTTTTCATATAATTGTGTCTCCTTAATTAATTTATTGTTCCATACTTTTCAAATAGTGGAAAACACCATTTTTAACACATTGTTTACCTTTACTTCAACATATAGAAAACAATTGTACTTAAATAACACTATTTTTTAATATTTAACAAAAAAAATATAATTCATTTTTTTTTATAAATTAAAAACTAAAAAAATCTAAGAAAAATAAAAGAAATGAAATTAAAAAAAAATAAAAATTTAAAAACAAATTTACATAAAAATAACACTATTTTTTAATATTTAACAAAAAAATATAATTCATTTTTTTTGATAAATTAAAAACTAAAAAAATTTAAGAAAAATAAAAGAAATGAAATTAAAAAAAATAAAAATTTAAAAAACAAATTTAGATAATAAAAAAGAATAAAGAGAAACTTAAAAAAACTAAAGAGGAAAAAAAAAACAAATATATAAACTAAGCTAAAAAAAAACAAAAAAAGGTAAAAAAACAAATTTATGGCCCAAAAACTTTAGAAAAATTAAAGAAATACAAAGAACATTTCAAAATATATATTAAAAAAAAAAATTAACACACTTAAACTACAAAATTTAATAATAATAAAAAATATTAAAATACTTAAAAATATGTAAACGTTTATGAAAAAACAAACAAATTAAAAAAACATATGCATCAGTGATGGGAGGCCATGGGGGGTGATGTCAGGCATCACCCCAGCTCCCAGGGGTTAATCTCTGGTCCCATGGGGCCAAGGCTTAGCCCGTGGGGGCTGGGGTGACGTCGGGCATCACCCCAACCCCTTAGGGCTAAACCCTGGTCCCACAGGGCCAAGGCTTAACCCCTGGGGGCTCGAGTGATGCCCAAAATCACCCCAACCCCCACGGGATAAGCCTTGGCCCCATGGGACTAAGGCTTATCCCCTATGGGTTGGGGTGATTCCCGACAT
>CBVK0103502595.1:0-14731 GCA_900067695.1 Picea abies
TTAAATTTTTTTTGTTTCTTTTTAGTTATTTTTCTTTTTCACCGTGTGTTTTAATCTTCCTTTTTTTTTTTTTAAATTGAATTTAGAATATATATTTTTTAAATATGTTTATTTGGTTATTTAAAAAAATATTATTTGCTAAGATTTTGTTCTTTCTATTTATTTGGTTTTTAATGTAAATTAAAAAAATATAAAATAAAATTGTAAATAAACTTTCAAGTGACCAATTGGGGTCCAATTTTGGGGGTTTTTTTACATAGGGTTTTGTTCTCAATATCACAATTTCAATTAGGTCATAAATAGCTATGATTTTCAAGTTTAGGAAAAAACATTTTGTTTTACGTAGCATCACTTTTAGATTTAGGTGTTGATTTTAAGGTTTTTCTGAGCTACTGTCTGAGTTTCAAAGGCCATGTTTGAAAAATGTTGTAATTTTGACCCTGTTTAAAAAAAATGGTGCTACCGCTAGCACCACTTTTTGATTTGGGGGTTGATTTTCATGTTTTTTACGCAAAAATATGGGTTTTAAGGGCTAGAGTTCTCGTTTTGAGGTCATAGTTCTTGTCAAGTCGGTAACTATGTTACTCTCTCCATTCAAAAGAGATAGGCCATATATTATTCATCCTATTATACATGCCATCATCAGTGCAAGGATGAAGAGAATGATACTAACTTTCAATAGAAGGACTATCAAGGGGGAACTCCTTTTCCTAACACTAGTCTTGTAGCATTAAGACCTAGGGGTGAAAATGGAGCTTACCAAATCATTCTTGGGAGAGACTATTGGTCAACTTAAGGATAATCTATTTGTCTTATGCTTGTAAGTGGAATTTCTCTTTGATCACAGACCAAGGTTTCCAATTATTGGAAGTGGTATCCCACAAATTTGTAAAAGAGCATATTACCCCTATTTTAAAGTCTCTTTAAAGGGAACCAACTTTGTATTCCTGAGGGGTAGAGAGCCTTTTTGGTCAAAGGAGACCACCATAAGTTATAAGCATTGATGTTGGTTCCAACTTGGGAATCCTGAGGCTTCCAATGAAGTGTTGTAACTATTTGTTGCCAAGCCCTCTCGAGGATTTTAAGAATGAAGCTACCATGGATTAAAAAAAAAGGTACAACCACAAGGACATTTTCAAAGAAAATATTAGGCACTTTATAGACTTTCACTAAAGGATGGCCAAGTTTTTCCCTTATGATCTATTTTCATAATTCATTTCCCTGTGTGGCCTTAAGAAACCACTTTGCTACCAAGGTAAGGCCATAAGTGGCCAAATGAAGAATGTTAAGTCCTCCATATTGTGGTTTCCTAGTGCACACCAACCACTTAACCATAGGTATACATTTTCCCCCTTTATTATTCACCCAAAAGAGATCTTTTAACATAGAGTTTTATTGTAGCCCTGCTGGTTGGGAAGCCAAAGAGACAAATAATATATATGCATTAAACTGAAGATCTTATCCCCCACTTGAATTTTGGCTTCTAAGAAAAGGTCATGATTATTCTAGTATTGAAGTTTGATTTTAAGTTTATTAATAACCTCGTTTCACATCTGATTTCGAGTCATGTCAATGCTAAATAGAATACCAAGATACTTGGTGATTTCCCCCCTTTGAACCCATTTCCATTGGGAATGAATCCACCCTGGGTGATCGTCTAATCCAATAAGTATCATAGAGGTTTTCTCCTCTTGTAGTATCTCTTTAGAAGCTTTACAAAAGGTGTTCATAAGAATAGTGGGATTTGATTAAATATTACTCGAGAAGGCAAATAACTTTACCTTGGTAAACTACCTTTTATAATAGATAACCCAAGGCATCATATGTGAGAAAATATAAATCAGGGGCTATAGGGTAGCCATGCATCATTGATTTGCTAAGAGGAATAAGATAAGTAAGGGATCTATTAACACACACAATAACCAAAGTAGTGGAAAAGAGAATATTGACATAATACATGAACTTTGACCCAAAGCCTAGCCACTCAAGCATGTGGAGAATGAGTTTCCACTCCAACTTGTCATAGGCCTTGTAATAGTCCAACTTTAGACACATTCCTTTAAAACCTCTCTCTTTGGCCAGAAAAAAATCCAAACTTTCAACGATAGAAATAACTCACAAAATTCTCTTCCCCATAGTATTTCAAATACAAAAATATTCCACCATATAAAATTAAATCTAGATCTTGATGTAAACACTGGAAACTTTCATTTTGATGATATGACAGATAATTTTTTCAAGCATGATCGATTTCGAATCCTAATTTTGACTAATGAATATGAGCCTGAAAATCAGAAACCTAATCATGATCTCCTTGCTAACAAATATAACCATAAGGTATCATTGTTATATAATCAACCTTGTCCTAAAGATGATAAATACTCTTAGGTAATTACTCTTGGTAGTCCAAAAAAAATTTTGGACTCTTATGCCATTGGTCATCGTGATTTTATTTATGATGATCCCTTAGGAACCTACCATTTGGATGACATTTGCTTCCCAGAAGAAAGTGAGAATATGCCTAAAGTTTCCAATGATGGATCTAATCAACTTTGGGTTTCCCCCAAAGATAGTTTGCTAAAGACTGGTTCACACTTCTCATTAGCTAATTCAATACATATTGATACAGTTTTATACAAGGAGGATGTTAAGGAAATTGTTTTTTAGCTTAATATTGTTTCTTTGGAAGCTCTAATATTTGAAACCCCATCATAACCCAAAAACTCACTCACTTTGACCTAAGTTCTCCTCCAATTGATGATGGTTATCTTGAGTCTTGCACTAAAGAGAGGAGATGATCTAACCATGTTGTTCTAATTGATATAGATAGCCATACTACTTAGCTTCCATCTTGTACCAATCTAAATAATGAGGTTTAATTTAAGGATAACAACAATGTTTATGTTGTCTTCCATTTCTTTTAAAAAGAGGGCAGGAAATCTGATTTCCAATCTCATACTTCATCACATAATTTGGGATTCTTGGCTTAACCATTGTGATATTTTTAGGACAACAAGTATCTTCCTCTTAAAATGGTTTACTGAAATGTTTTCTACCCTAGATAATTGTTTGAGCCTAACTACCAATATAGGTTTTCTAGTACCTTTTCTTCATGTTGAAATTCATCTCATAGTTAGGATCAAAATTCATATTGCATGTACAAGAAACAAACCTTTCAAAATTGTAAATGGCACATGTCATGAAAGTGCGAACATTTTCTTGTCTTGTACATAATAAAACAAAAAACAAACAAAATCATAAAACATAAAATTCAAAGTTTTTCTTACCGTTCTACTCTTTTGATTGCATTTTTAGATCCAATAGGTGTTTTAGTAAGGTGTTTGACCTTCTTTTTTTGTTGTTAATTAAGCTTCAAGTTTAGCTATTACTTTTCTTAGTTATGCATATTTAATTACTGCTTAGTATTCTCCCATTTTCCTTAACCAATTTAAGTGCATTGCACTTATTTCATAGCTACCCAAAATATATTTGTACAACTAACAAGACCTCAAACAATGTTGCATATTTTACTTCCTTACACAAGTCTATTGGTTTATCTCTAAAATGGGTTGTTAGTCTTTGACATGATGAGTTTACATCATGAAATGGACGTATAATAACTAAGGGGTTCCTAATGTTTATTCTGGGAAGTTTTAATGCTTGACAATACTATTTAGGTTTCCTAGTTATTCTGCATATTTTGTTTTCTTCATTCGTTACATAACATTAAATTATCTCCACCCATGTCTTTCCTTTTCTAGGAATGGATATGATTTCTTATACCTACCTGACTGTCACAATTTAATTTGTATAAGATATGATTCTCTAATTTTCCCAAAACCATCCTAAGTTCATGTTGTGAAATAAGAGATTCGAAGGCTCACACATTGCTAGAAGCAACATTCATGTTTGTGATCTGTAAACATGGGACTTACAGTCCACATGCTTCACCAACATGGATTCTTTGCAGAATAATTATTTTTTTATGTGTTCTCTGACTTATGTAGATATCTTTATCCTCAGTGGATTATGAGGATTTTTTTCTTGGTGTATCATGCACACAACGACTAGGTAACAAAGAAATACTAATCAAGAATCTAAGTTAGTTTCTCAATTGTTAATCATTGAGGTCAATAAACTCTCTACAATGGAGAAACCAATATGGTTCTTGGTTTACAAATGGTTCCAAAATCTTCTATTGGTATGTGTAGGTTTGGATGAGTGCCCAATAAAGAGACAACCCACTGTGTGGTTGTACAACAAATTTGTTTGTGAAAAAATTGTCAAGCACTGTAATCCAACTACCACTAAACATTCACATTCCCATGATAATAAGTGACAATATTTCCAGCACTTAGCATATATATTTACATATAAATGTAGACCAAAAATTAAATTTGTGTAACACTTTCCAGTATTAAAAATAATAGAATGTTTTCCTTGATGTGAGCACTACCTAGCAAGATATAATTTCACATATACTCAAACAAAAAACAACAATTTAAATGTCCCAATCGACCTGTGAAAAAGTGTTTATGCTAAAGAGTAAAATGATCCAACAGTTCTTGTTATTTCTCCTTGTATATCTTCCCATCAACAATGGCTCACTTGAACATTTTCTAAACTTAGACATCATGTATGGTTGTCCAATTTAATGGTGTGTGAAACTAACTAAGGTGTGTAATCAAGGTGAATAGTATGAGTTGATGCTTCTCTAAACCTTAGTTTGACATTGACATATTTGTTTGAATCTCTATTATGCATAAACCATTTTCATTCCTCCCTCTTTCACATAGATAATACAAACAAATAAAAGGAAGATCAATTAAAGAAGGGAGTGCATTGCCTTTACTACATAACAAGCTCAATGTGTCAATGGAAAATAGCATTGCTACCTTTGAATTACATCAATGTTACTTTTTGGTTGTTGTAACTCACAGAAAATGTTGTAGAAAGAGTGACTATGACCAAATTAGAATGGTTGGAGAAGGGTGTATGGCCCAACTACTAACTGGATCTTCCAAGATTCTCTTAAAAGGGGTGATTGGGAACATAGTTTTCTCATTCACTTTCCAAAAATAAGTCTCTATCCATGTCCATGTATGACTGTATTAATTTCCCAATGGTTTGGTAAGAGGAAAATAATTGTTGATTACAAGGAACTAAGAATGGAAATTTGGCTAGGGATTTGCAACAACTATACCATTATGTCCATTGATCTCATGAACCCAATTAAATGGATGGACTGGGTCCTTTGACTATTGGAACTATCAACAAAATTAACAAGAGGTGATTTTCAACAACAATTAACTAAAATGAATGAGAAATTCTCACACCAATTGACCAGAATAATTGTGGGTTAACCAAAATAGTGAATTGCAAGTGTTGTAGTAAGTAGTGTAAGCAAAGGGATCACACAAGAGATAGACATACATATAGAGACATAGAATTAAAGTAATCACATATCTCTAAAATCACAATAAACATTAGATATTTTACCCTAGAAATCCAAATAGGAAACGAACTTTAAATGCTTACTCAACCTTGATTTCAACAATCTCATGTTAAAATGTAGCTCATGGATCTATGGCCATTCAACAATTTACATAGTCTTCCCTTGTGCATCCTTACCTCTCAAAGGGTGTATGTCCCCATGATCTGATTCCTTTTTATCTCTTTGTGTTCATATAGAGAATTATCATCCCTGGGTAACTTTGTGTAAGGGAGGAAAATTGTATCGTTGAAGCACTTTCTGGGTTTTGATGATTAGCATGCAAGGATCACCCGACATTCTTTTGTTTTCAAAAATAGGTTCACAAAAGGAGAAACCCGGGTTTAAGTGGAAGCCCAAAATGATTTCACTCGTGACACCTTATATAATGGAAGAAGGGTGCCATGAAACTTAAAACCCAATTATTTATTATTGTTGGAAATTGGGGGAAGCAAGTAAGAAAACACGAACAACAAGTTGTTTTCACTTGACTAGGCCCAATAAATAAGCCTAAAGTGATCCAGAAAGCAATTTGAGAAAACTTGTAGAAGTTTTTCAAATGAAAGTCCTTTATTTTATGTCTCAAAACAAATCACTAATAAGTTGTTCTATCCATGCGATGACTCAAAGGTAAAAATGAACTATGGTAACAGATATGGCAAGACAAATATGAAACATACATAGTTGAATATGATATTTGTATTAGGATGGATGGTAACAGTACATGCTCCATGATCTGGAACAATGCCTAGAAAAAAGGAGGCATAGTACAACAACACTGTTTATGGAAATTTTTCTCAGTTCATTTGGCCTTATTCTAGGAGGACCCCTAGAAGTAAATGCATGAACTAACACTTCATCAATCCCTATAGGAAGCCAAGGTTTCTTTCACTCAATATAAATGGACTTGCATCTACCATTACTCGATGCAAGGAGAGAACACAACAAGTACTAAACAAATGATATATCTCAATAAATTATAACATAGCAAACCCTGCATTAATAAATAATCACATAACAATTCGTAAACATTAAACATAATTAGAATTGATGGCTATATAAACTATGTTGAAAGGAGAAATCACGCATGATCTAATGAACTAGTTGGCAGTACAGTTTGAATGTTTTCCCCTGCGTTTTTCTCTTCAGCTATATGACCCTCTCTTAGTCTTGAGCTTCCCTCAATCGACGAAGAAAGATCTTAAAGTACCTGCCAAAATCATTCAACCTCCATAAATATCTAAAAAATCAATACAAGTCATATTTGTAGCGCATTATTTACTCTAAGATGCATTTTTACGAGAGTTTCAGAACATACATGAATGAGATCCGCTTGGTTTCAAGAATAATTTATTGGATCCATGCGTCTAATATTTGATCAAACTATCTCTCTTGATTTGAAGTAGCAACAACAAAGTCAACATTGACTTTGTTGTTGTTCTGTTGGATTGATGGAGGTTTGTTGCAAGATTAAACTGCTAAAATAAATTATTCTCTACTGAACATCTCCATCCACGTGAAGGAGGAATCTCTTATGGCCCTCCCCCCCTTCCCTCAGATCACTCTCAATTCCCCAATACCCATAATATAAATCTATTGAAATATTTACAACAAAAACAAACATATATACATACCAATATTCACAATTGTTTACAATGAAATAAAATGTTTTCTTGATCCATTTGGAGTGAGCTCAATTCTCCTAAGAGAAAAGTAACAACTAGTCCATAACATCATACACTACACTAAATCACTTTACATCTAAAAACTAGAGAATGAAAATTGATGTGAAAAGAGGCTTTATTCTATTCCATCATATTACTTGGTTGGAGTATTAAAATGCACTTGTAAACATCATAGAACTCATCCCACTTTGATATATAAGTGAAAACATGTTATTTTTCCAATATTTAATCATAAACTCACTCAAAAATACTAAAATTAATGATTTGGAAAATAATAGATCTAAACTCATATGTAATCATGAAAATGGTGTTAATGTAAGGCTGTGGGAAAGTGGAATATGGTGAAAAGTGAAGTAAAAGGTTGGTAAAAGAATGACATTTTGGCGATCGAACAAGTAAAAAAAGTATTTCATAGAAAATAGATTTTATATTAAATAATTATTAAAATATTCATGTACATCATCATTTAGTACTTTTATCCGACCTCTTCTTCTTAGCTCTATAATTTCTAAGCATTTCATCAATATCTAAGTCTTCGTTCTCTAGGTTCTCTTCAAAATCTAATTGTGATTGCATCCTCTCGCACAAAGAATGCCTAGCCATGGGGTACTCATGGGGTAATGGAGGCCGATGTGATGAGGCATCACCTACAAAAGAAAAAAATATAAAATTTAGATGATCAGTTTTTAAATATCATTGAACTAGTTCAATAATATTAAAAAAAACACCTGCAATGTCATTATTTACCTAGTGCACTGGTCAGCATCGTTGGAATGGTTTCCCCGCATGCTCCTCTTCAATTGTATAACCCTGAAGTACAAAATTCTCTTCCATTTATATCACAAACTTTATAAGGATAATCATAAATGTATAAGTAAAAAAAAATAGAAGTACACAATGTATAACTACAAAATTATTAAGTATATGATTAAAATACAACCATATTATGGTCATGTGCCAGCTTGGTCATAGCACCATCGTGGGGCTGCACCCCCATGTAATATTGGGACTACATGGGAGAACCATCTTCTGGTTCCAAACTGCTATCAATGCACTGCTCTCCAATACTAGTGTGTTCGTTGACAGTGTTGCTCCCATGATTAAAACAAAGCTGTAAAACATTAAATTTATCGATGATATCAAACATGAATGTTTTATATTTTTTTTTAAGTAAAAAAGAGAGGTGGATCCTATTTGTATTGCATAGCAGGTTTACAACAACATTTGGAATGCCAGTTGTCCCGCCTAATAGAAGGAAACCGAGACAGTTGGCTTCCTATGCATCTTGTTTACAAAAAGATCGGTCTACCATCTGTCTTGCTCGAAGGAAACTAGGGCGGATGGCATCCATGAGTCTGAAACTATTTCCAAATCTTACAACTGGCAGCATAATGTAAGTCTAATAGGGCTAGAGTTCTACATCTAAACAAAATCAAACTTCTGATCATAACATTCACAGTAGCAATTACCTGGTGCCTTCATCCACTCCGTCATTTCTTCCCGTGCTGGCTGGAATCGTGAAGGGCTAAGCGCATGTTGGGAAACTTCTCCCAGGTGACGTGTTTGAATAGGAATCGTACAACATGTCGAGACACTGGTGGATTTGGAGGGATCGGTGGATTTGTCCATCCACCTGGCTCCTTTCTTCAAAAATCAGCACCAGGTGGTCCGAGTGGAGCCGTGGAGGCTGGTCATGTCGTTCTTCCTGAGTAAAGGAGAGGGGGAGTGGCTCCAAAGCCCTGCCACCCTCCTTTGCTTGGATTTCCTCCATGTCTTCACTCTCGTGCCCATACTGTTGTCCTCTCCAAGCTTCCTACGGGTCCTCTTCCTTTGAAAGTTCATCTGCTAATGGGTTCATATTTTCTTCCGCATCAATCGGGAACTCCTTTTCAACATAACAGGTGGTAGGCTCCCATTCTATGTCTCCCTTCTTGTGACTATGCGTCAGTGTAGCTGCCCGTGGCCTAGTTTCTTCCATAAAGCATGTTGGCAGATCCCAATTATCTGGCACAGTGAAGAGGAGATGCTTTGGAGGAACCTGGAAGGGTTCTTCTGGAACAATCTCCTCCACATAAGCCATGGGAGTCGTCCTAGGCTTCCTAGTCTTATGGGCTAGTTTCTTTCGCGCTATGGACAGCGCCTTCTCGAATTTCTGTTGGCGCTTCCTTCTGGAGTCAAATTCATACCATGTTGTGCCTCTGCGAGGATGACCTCTTTGCCTTGGAATATGTATAATGAGGATTGTAACTAGAACGTCGGCTTGGAGGCTAGCACTACACCTGCTCCCCAGAGTTTCAAACTTCGTCTGGACAACCTTGCAATACAATGCATCTCTCGCATAGCTACTGAGGACATTAAGGCTGATCCTTTAGTGCCTTGTGTGCCAGTCCTCTCCACACATGTGAGAGGCCTCATCCCAAAGCCTTGGCATCTCGGGCTTACTCCCATCTTAATGGTGAGGGGATGGGAGCAGGTGGCTCGTATTTAAGGCTCTGCCCAGCTCATCACTATGTGGCCCATATTCTCTATGTGGCACCCCATCCGGGGATAGGAAATCCTTGTTGGAAAGAGTTTGACATCGGTTTGAGATATCTGAGCTTTCAGAGGTCTGTGCCTCCTAGTAGATGAGTTCCCTCTCCATTGTTACCCCTTCATTGGCCATGCAGTCTGCCACCCTATTTTCTTATCTTTTTACATGAGAGGGTATGATGATGAGGTTGGTTCTAAGGAGGGCTCTAAATATCTCTAGCATCCCTAAGAGTTGCCATCTAGGTGAGATTTTCATCAAGATTTCCCCATGGAGGATTTTGGTGATCAACTGAATGACAATTTGAGAGTCCCCTTCCAGGATGAGCTTGCGGCAGTTCTTATCCATCGCTACTTGGAGACCTTGTAAGAGGCCCGTGAGCTCTATTGCATTGTTTATGGTTTCCCCCAGGTAGCTTACTACAAGGCAGAGGATTTTTCCATCAGAGTTGTTGAGAGTGGCTCCATATCCCACAGGTCCCAGGATCCCTATGGAAGCTCCATCAAAGTTGATCTTTATGAATCCTGTCAAAGGAGGGGACTAAGTTGTAGGGTTGTTGTGTTGGCATTTAGGTGATTTTCCTGCCATTTGATCAGTCAGGTTGGGCTTCCAGTTCTGAAGTATGCATTGTTCCTCCGGAGTGCAGTTTAGGTCATCTAGTTTCCAAGGTTTTCTTCTAGTAGTTTCTTTGATGAGCGTGACAATTTTCTCCCAGGTTAGGGATGGTGTGGAGGCCTTGGAATGAAATATTATTTTGTTTTGTTCCTTCCAAATTAAGCAGAGAGTGAACCCTGCGAGGAGTTTCCAGATATATGTCAGGATAGGATTTTTGTAGGAGAGTGAGTCCCAATTCTCTAGGGTGTCGATGATACTACTTCTATCTCGATTGGATCTGCGCATTTCTTGATCTCCTTGATCCCAAATCCTCTAACTGAAGGGGAAACTATTGAATAGATGTTCCTTCCTTTCCTCTTGTTGTTGGCATAAGGTGCATATTGAGGGTCCTATGAAACCTCTTTTCCTTAGGTTATCCCAGGTTAGGACACAGTTGCGCACTATAAGCCAAAGAAAGGTGGACACCTTGGGCCAAAGCAAGGGGCTCCAGATCTTGTTCCATATGTTCCCCTTACCATGATTCTGGTGGTTTCCTTGTAGATGGTAGGCCTCTTTGACTAAGAAGTTGCCAGTTGTGGAGTGCCCCCATTTAAGAATGCCTGGGCCTTCTCGATTGGGTATTTTCATGTGGATTGCATAGTGTTTCCAAGCCTATAAGTCAAAGTCCTCTAGGATCTTTAGCTCCTGAGTAGATGTTTTCCATTGACGCCACTGCAGCCTTTGATCTGCGGGTTTCCAAAGATCTTTCACCCTTAGAAATATGTCCTGATTGAGAGTCTGTCCAAGGGCATTGAGTTCTTCCATTTCCCTTAAAGGTTCGTGTTGCTACCACAAGTCTTGCCAGAACAATGAACTTTCTCCATTTTGAATCTCCCAAAAGGCATGCTTTTTCGCTAGGTCTATGTTTTGTCGGGCTGTATTCCAAATATTAGACCCCTGTATTTGATCATTGTGTCTAATGAGGTGGTTCGCTTGTGTGAGAGGAGCATATTTCTATTTCCATATTCGTGCCCATAGATATATTGGGGTATTTAGCCATCTCCACCACATTTTGGCCCCCATGACTTGGTTGAGTTTCCCTGGATCACGAAGTCCAAACCCTCCCACGTTTTTGTGTGCACAGAGCTTGTCCCATCCTACTAGCACCCATTTCTTATTTGGTTGGTGCCCGTGCCAAAGGAAGTTGCGTTGAAGGTTTATTATTTCTCTAATGACCTACTTGGGGGCTGCCAAGGCTGTAAAAAGGTAAGTAGGCAGGGTTTGCAGTACAGATTTGAGCAGGACTAGTCTGGCTGCAATGTTGAGGGGCCTAAAGGTCCATGTATTCAGCCTATTCGAAATGGAGAGAAGCATATTGTCCCAAGATATGGATCTTTTTGAAGCGTCGGTGAGAGGAATGCCTAGGTAATTGGATGGAAGGGAGCTCTTGGGTATGCCTAGGAGTCTAGAGATATGAGCTTGGAATTCTATCGGAGTGTTGAAGAAGTATAATTTGTTTTTTTCTAGGTTGAGAGTCATGCTTGAGGCTTCTACAAAATCAGAGAGGATGGAATTGAGCTTGTTGGCCTCTCCTGTGGTTGGGGTGTTCATGAGTAGGGTTTCATCAAAAAACTGACTATGCGAGGGCGTCGGTTGGATGTTGTGCAAGAGTAGGCCTTTAAGGGAGCCTTCCAGGGCTACTGAATTGATGTATCATTCGAGTGCTTTCTCCATGAGCACAAACATAAAAGGATAGAGGGGGTCGCCTTGTCTGATGCCTTTGAAGGGGGAGAATGGTTGGGAAGGCACCCCACTTACGAGAATGGAGAAGAAGGCAGAGGAGGTAAGGTTTAAGATCTAGTTTACCCATGGTTGGTCAAAGCCAAAAGAATCTAAAACGGAGTGAAGGTACTACCAGCTGACTCTATAAAAACCTTTTGAGAGATCTAATTTGATAAGCATACCTGGAGTTTTGGTCATTTTGAGGGAGTGGATGACCTCGTGGGCCAGTACTACATTGTCCATGATTTGTCTTCCCTCTACATATCCTGCTTGTTCCTGGGAGATGACGAAAGGAAAAATTGGCTTTAGGCGCTTTGCAATCACCTTTGTGATGATTTTGTAGATGATGTTTCAAAGGCAAATTGAGTGCAGAAAGGACTTGGCTTGAAGTTTGGGATTCCTCCACTACCTGTCATACATCTTCCCTGATTAAGTCTGTTAAGCCCTAATATTGGCTCACTACCCCTTAACTGGGGCACATTACATTAGTAATGTTATTTTATTTATGTCAGATTTATTCCATTAGTTGTAATTATACCTCCTAGTCTCCTATATACCAAGGATACATTTTCATTTTGAATCATCTTGTACTTGAACATTTATGTGGGGTAAAAGGCGGTTGCCCCCTCGAAGAGGATTATTATCTGAAATTATTTCTTTTTCAAGGCATTGAGTACTTATTCTAAGGTTTTTCTATGCTATATTGATATTTTGTTCCTAACATAAGGTATCAGAGCTCAAGGTCTTGGGGTTTTGCTGCTACATCTGAGACACCTTGGAATTTTTGATATAACTTTTTTTCTACAACGTTTCAAAAGGAACGGCTTGGAGGATATTTAGTATATGGACCAATGTAATTTGGGTTAAAATTTCAGCTCTTGGGGCCTTATACTTTCAGAGATACAGCTTGTGAAAGTTAGGATTCTGGAATCATCCTGAACTGAGTCATTGCAGAATTTTTACTATAAAATTCTTTCTGTAACATTTCAGACCCTGAAATATGGAGGATATTTACCCAAATTAGGAAGCTATCTATGGTAAAAATTTCAGATTATGGGTCATCGTACATTTTTAGATACACCCTGTGGAAGATAGGGTATCTAACTAGTCCTATTGACTAGTCTCAAGGTGTTCCAGGTAAAAAAATCATAACTTCTTCCTAGAGTATCCAAATTGAGTGAGACTAATTGCATTGGATATTTGACAGTCTGTAGTATTTTGGGTACAAGTTTTACAATTTTATATCAATTATTTTGTGCGGGGCATGCTATACAAGTTAGATCTCCTGGAAAGGCCAAAAATCAGCAAGTTGTGGGGAAGTTACTGTAAATTCCATTTGGCACATCCAATTTTGATCAGACCTATGGAATTAAAGAGAACAAATATCAGAGAACTACAAAAAATAAAGTTTCATACCCAAAAGGGCCGAAACTTTGGATATACAACAAAAGAAATATTGTCTAGCAGAACCACCTCAAAATCAAGGTTCAAAAGTGATACCTGGCCAACATGCCACCTAAAAAGGGAGATTCTACACCAAATAAGCCTCCAGAAAATCCTACATGGACTCTTGATGAAGGTGAAGAAATGTGTAGGGACATAAATGATTTACAAAATAAGTTAGTAACAAAAGATGAACTACAAGAGATGATGGATTCAACGGAAGCTAAGTTTGAGGCAATAAATACTAAGATGGATGGTTTAAAAGGGGAAATCATGGAAGGATTGAAAAACTTCCTAATAGAGAGGACACCTGAAAGTGAAAATGTATCCCATGAAAGTCATGATGAGGACACAAGGAAGGTGAATCCATAATGTAGAAACTCCAACTTTGGGTTGAAGACCAACCACGTTCCTAAGATCGATATGAGGAAGTTTCATGGCAAGAACCCAATCACATGGATACTTCAAATGGAGAAATTCTTTGATCTATATAATGTTTCACAAACACAAAAGGTATGAATTGCTTCTTTATATTTAGAACCCAATCAATTTGTATGGTATCGATGGATTTGTTCTCGCAAATCACTCGTCACGTGAAAAATTTTACCGGAAGAAATGATAGCACACTATGAGGATGCAAGGAGAAATACCTTCTTTATCCAATTGATAAATCTCAAGCAAAAGGGTTTAGTTACAGAGCACATTGAGAACTTCCAAAGATTGAATATAAAGGTAACAGATGAGCACTTGATTGATGTATTCATAGGAACTTTAAAGGATAACATTCAACAAGAGGTTCACCTTTGGGAACCCAAATCATTGGAGAATGCATTTAGAGTGGAAAGAAATGTTGAAAGTAAAAATATGGCTATGGCTACTAGAAGTACCAATCCTAAAATCTATAGAGAGAATAATTCTCCTTCTTCTAAAACACCTCAACCTACAAGGTTGACACCTCAACAATTGAAGGAAAGAAAAGCAAAAGTCTTATACTTTAATTGTGACAGCAAGTACAGTAAGGGACATAAGTGTGGTGCGAATAAATTATTCTACATAGATTGTGAAGAGAAAGAAGAACAAGAACAAGAACCATCTCAAGATGAAAACATAGAAGCAATTTCGTCTAAAGAGTTGACTCCCACGATATCGTGTAATGCATTGGCTGGAATTAGCACTCCTCAAACCCTCAAGATCGAAGGATACATCAAA
>CBVK0103502596.1:0-32977 GCA_900067695.1 Picea abies
CGATCTCACCTTTTGCAAACTTAGTGCCTTTACTGTCGGGCTATGGAGTCATTTATTAGTCCAAAATATAAAAACAGAAACAATATTTACAAAACAAAACAAAACAAAAAGAGTCGACTGCGGCTCACAGACAACATTTTTTCAGGAAATGCCCATTGACTGGGCTGCCAAAAACTTCATTGCCTTCCAGATCCTGCAACCTGTAAGTGTTGTTAGAAAATGCTTCAAGGATCTTGAAAGGCCCGAACCAGAGGGCATCAAATTTACTGTGTTTGCCCTTTTCCTGCCTGGGTGCATCCCACTTGAGCACCAGATCACCCTGCTCAAACTCTTTCTTCTTGTTTTTCCTGTCAACAGCCTGTTTAATCTTCTGCTGGCGATGGTAAGCTCTGTCCAGGACATGTTCTCTGTTCTGCTGCACCTCCACCATCTGATGAATTCTTCTGAGCACATGGTTAGGTTCCCCCTCATAGTCTTGGAGGAGATTTGCCACAGGCAAGGCGAGCTGAGTGGGGAATACTGCCTCAATCCCATAAACAAGCTAGAAGGGTGAGAGACCCAGGGATCTCTTTGTTGTCACTTGATCAGCCCATAAAACAAATTTGAGCTTTGAGTCCTAGGCTCTTTTATTGTCCTCTAATAGCTTTTTGATAAGCTTGATTAGGCTTTTATTAGAGGACTCTGCCAGTCCGTTTCCCTGAGGATAGTAGGGAGTGGAGTGAATCAGTGAAATCCCAAATTGTTCACAAAATTTGACCAGAGGATCAGATCTAAAAGGGGAAGCATTTTTAGTTACAATTTTTCTAGGGCAGCCAAACCTAGCTATGAGGTCTTCCAGGAAGCTGATGATTACTTTATGGGAAGTGCTTCTGGTAGGGACAACTTCTATCCATTTAGTGAAGTAGTCGGTTGCTTTTAAAATCCATCGATGTTGGCCACTTGAGGGAGGATGAATTTCCTCGATGAAGTCCAATCCCCACTGCCGAAAGGGTGCTGAGACCACCACAGGTTTCAATGGCAGGGATTTGAGCTGCTGCTTCCCTGAGAATTTCTGGCATTTGATGCAAGCTCTAATTTCCCTGTAGACGTCAGGAAATAAGGTGGGCCAGTAGTACCCAGCTCGGAGGATCT
The DNA here is from genome assembly GCA_900067695.1 of Picea abies. Lineage (NCBI taxonomy): Eukaryota > Viridiplantae > Streptophyta > Pinopsida > Pinales > Pinaceae > Picea > Picea abies. The sequence continues at coordinate 1,132 of CBVK0103502596.1, forward strand.
TGTGAGCTGTGGTCTTCCAAAAATAATGGCCTCCACAGAGACCGCTATGAAAATCATTCATAACCTTCTGGGCCTGCTGTGGGTCCAGACACATTAGTAATATCCCCTGGGGATCTTTCCAATACAAGGCTTGCCCAATAAGACAATACCTGACAGCTTTGAGCTTTAAATCTCTGGCTTTACCCTTTTCAATCCCATTAGGTGGTCTCAACTCTTGCAGGAAGTACAAGATATCTTTGTACTAGGGGCATGTTGATAGTGGCACAGTGCTTTGGGAATCCCTGTCGGATGATTCAAGTTGCTCATTGATAAGATTGATTTCCAAGGCTTTATAATTAGATTCGGCCAGGAGTTTGGCCAAACCCTGCCCCTTTATTAGCTTGGTGGGCTTAATTTCCGAGTCAAATTCTAGGATCTTGGTGATCCATTTACCCCTTTTTCCGTCTATGTTAAGTTGTATAAGAATGTCCTTCACAGAGGTTGAAGGGACATATGCAATGATCTTTGAGTGTAAGACATAGACCCTGAAAGCCTTGAGATCTTTCACCAAGGCATAAGCCTACTTCTCCATGATTTTGTATCGGAGCTCTGCATCTCTCAGCGCCTTGCTAAAGAAGGCAATAGGCTGCTCTTGCCCTTGATCGCTCTTCTGCAATAGGACCGCTGCTACTGTGTCAAAGGAAGCAAAAGAAAATATTATAAAATCTTTAGAATAATCCGGACTGATCAGCATAGGTGCCTCGGTCAATGCTTTCTTTATTTGGTCAAAAGACCTCTTGGGTTCAGCAATCCATTTTACTTCATGGTCCTTCCTGAGCATGGCTGTGATATGTTTCACCAATTCAGCAAAATTTGAGACAAACCTTCTCAGGAAATTAATCCTTCCCAAAAATGCTCGGACCTCCTTTTTGGATCTGGGAAGTGACAGGGCCTGGATTGCCTCCACCCTGTCAGGATCAATTCTCACTCCCTCTGTTGAGACTATGTGGCCTAACAACTTCCCTTCTTGCATAGCAAACAATGACTTTTTGGGATTTAGGGAAAGGCCAAACCTACGACACTTCAGGAAAACCCTCTTCAAGTGGGAGTGGTGCTCAATATCAGTCTTGGAGAAGACTGTTATGTCATCTAAATAAATTACCACGAACTTATCTTTTTCCCCGATGAAGGCTATGTCCATGGCTCGCTGAAACGTTGCTCTCGCATTCATCAGCCCAAATGGCATCTTGGCATACATGAATGTGCCCCAAGGCGTGGTGAAGGCTGTCTTTTCTCTGTCTTCAGGCATGACTGATATCTGATTATAGCCAGAAAATCCATCAATCATAGATATCCTAGATGCACCAGTGACCCTCTGCAATATATGTTCCATGTTGGGCAGGGGGTAGTTGTCCTTCCTTGAACTCCTGTTCAGGTTCCTGAAATCGACACAGAGTCTGATTTCTCCGCTCTTCTTTCTTACTGGGACCAGATTGGCCACCCAGCTAGAGTATCTTAAGGGGAATATGATCTGGGTATCCAACAGCTTCTTCACTTCCCTCTCCATGACAGGTATTAGCGTCGGATTTATCTGTCTTAGCTTCTGCTTAAATGGCTTAGCCTCCTCTTTCAGTGGGATCTTGTGCTCAATGAATGACGTGTCATATGTCTTGAGATCTTCATAGGTCCATGCAAACACGTCAGCAAACTCCCTCAGCAACTTGGTATATCCGGTCCTCTGCTCCTCGGTCAGGCTCTTTGACAGCTTGACTAATTTGGGCTCCTCTGGTGTGCCTATGTTGCACTTAGTCGTATCAGCATCATCACCTAAAATTCTTCCCTTCATCGCCACATCGTTCCCATCGAACAATCTTTCTAATGGGATCAGACCTCTTGGTATATGATTGTTCGGCAGTTGAATAATCTGATGGTCCACAACTTCATCCAACAGCTCCCCAGGGTGGTGATCAGGTTCCTCGTCAGGGTCTTTATCTATATGCAATGCAGCGAAGTCATCGATGGATTGGAGGAATTTCTCAATCTCCTGATCATCTTCAAATACCTTCAAATGTTTGACATTGTCTGGTACAGAGGGTCTGTATCTTATTTCCACGTCTGAGTTGATAGTTGGCTGCGCGGGAGCTTCGAACAAACTAGCTGAGAAGGCCTGAAAGTCGGCTGGAGCATTTTCTTCCCTTGGAATGAAAGAGATATTAAAAGCCAGGAAGCAACTATCAATAAGGTCCCATACCTCATTCCTGTATTTCTTGAGACGCGGGTGCTTGGTCTGATAGACATTTTTGACCTGCTGGACAATTAATTCTGCATCCCCGAACGCAGCCATCTCCCTGATTCCCATTTCTTTTGCAGCCCTTAATCCCAGAACCATCGCTTCATATTCTGCCACATTATTGGTGACTTCAAATTCCAGCTTGTATGACAGTGATATGGTCTCCTGAGAAGGAGATTTGAATACCACTCCGGCACCTGCACCGATACTGGAAGAAACTCCATCAAAGAACATCTTCCAAACAGAGGTGGTCGGAGGAGGCATCCCCTGATTAAGACTGAGCTGCTTTCTGATCTGTAAAGGGGTCTCAGGCTCATCCGTGACCTGCAACAGGCTAGATCCTAAGTCAGTGTCTAAGGCATAGATGGGGTGATTTGTGGGGTTTTCTTCATGACTGATGATGTAGGCTAGCTGGGCTTCTCTGTACAGTCTCCTATGTTCCCCCCCAAAGACTGGGATGGTGGCATACGTGAGATCCATCTGTAACGTCCCTCCCCGTCTCTTAATCCAATATCTTGACAACAACATGCCAAACTTGGGGGGAACATCAGCTACCACTATATCCATGACCATACTTTTCATGGGTAGCTGAAACAGGGAAACTACCAGGTCCTTGATGACTCCCAAACATTGTACCCTCCTGGAGTCAAAGGAATAGAGGTCATGATAAGCTCTGGTGACTTCTAATCCTAGTTCTTCCATGATGGATTTAGGCATGAGGTTGTGGGAGGCCCCTGAATCCATTAAGCAATTATGCAGCACTTTATCATGTATGTTCAGGGAGGTGTAGAAGGGAGGGGATGAATCATCTCTGTCTTCTACCATGGGACCTAGGACCACTGCAGGCCTTTCATCTTGGAGGCTTATGAAGTCTGTGGAAGGGATAGAGGCTTCAGATCTTAACAGGTCGGAGAAGCATTTTTTGAATTCCCCATGCTTGATTAACTCAGTGAGGGGCACAGGGATTCTAATCTTTTGAATCTCATGCTCGAAATTAAAGGAAGATGTAAGCTTTGGAATTTCTCTAATTTCAGGAGCATGACCTTGAATAATAGGGGAGAGAGGTTGGGCCTTCTTACCTTTGTGGCTGTCAGCTATCTTTTCAGCAGGCTTCTCTGCTCTAGTGGATGACTCAGGAACATCAGGTGCTGCTACCTTCTTGTCGGATCTCAGGTTATACCTGCCTCGGCCACCGGCAACTTTGTCTCCCTTGCTCAATTCATTCAGTTGGTTGTCCATGAGAGACTCCTCATACGCTGACTTGGTCAGATGGGGGAAAGGAGGGGTGATTTCCAGAGAGTGGATTTTGGGCTCAGGCTCGTCTGCTTCTGCTTCCTCTTCATCAGCTACAAAATTGTTTTGGAAGGGAGCCTGAATCCTTTGGTCGTCTCTATCCCTTTCTTTCTCCTTATGCACAGCTGGAGGAGCAAAATTGTTTGGCCTTCTAAAACCTCCTCTTTTCTTGGTGTTCTGAGGGCCTTTGTTCATTTGTTTCCTCTCCATCTTTAATCTCTCCATTTCTTCTTTCAGAACGTTCACCAGATGGGTCAGCTCATTTACTTGAGGGTGGGGCAATGATGGGCCGGAGATGTTGGAGCCAGAAATAGAAGCTTCAGATTTTCCTCTTCTTCTGTCAGTGTCAGCCTTGTTCCTCAGTCTGTCAGTGGCTAGCATGTTGGACTCCACCTCTATAGCTGCATCTTGCATCTGAGCTAAAGAAGTGGCTCTTCTTTCTCTTAATACGAGACAGAAATCAGGGTCAAAGGCACTAGCATATGAAATTTGAGCAGATGCTTCCGAAGGCTTTATTTCTGCAGGAATCTTGTTATACATCTTATTGAACCTTTTGGAAAAGTCAGAGACTGACTCTCCTTCCCGCTTCTTCAGGGACCCAAACTCAGTCATATAATATATGTAATCTTTTCTATCTCCCCACTGCCTCAGGAAAACATTGTCCAAGGCCTCAATACCAGCAATAGATCCAGGGGCCAGTCCTCTGAACCACTTTCTAACCTCACCATCCAAGCTCTGGACAAAGACTCTCATCCAGACATCTTCATTTTCAATATTGAGGTTGTCTGCATAACTGTAAAAAGCAGCCAGGTTCTCTTCAGCAGTTATGTCTCCCTCCCCAATGAACTTGGGCATATATTTCAAGTAGTCTAAAGCAGGGAGAGGGTTCATGGGATGAGGTAAGACCAAAGGAGCATATCTAGAAGTGACTATGGCATCCATTCTATTCTGTGGGGGATTAACACCAGCCATAGGGACGTTGAGTGGGGGAGAACTTGGAGGAGATGGAGTGTGAACTGGTGAGCTAGGAGACGAGGTCCTCACAGGAGAAGATGGGGAAAGCAGAGAGAAGTCTAAGGGAATTGAGTATGCAGGTACTTGTCTCTGCGCAGTAGTAGCAATCAAAGGAGGAGTAGTAAAATCTCCTGAAGGGGGAGTGACAAGGATCTCTCCCTCTGATACTAGGCCATGAGGGGAAAACTCAGCAGGAACACTTCCAAAGTTTAGAAAACGGGAAACTTCAGAGGAAGCACGACTAGGAAGCTGGAAATTAGAAAATGGAGCTTTCACAGAAGGGGATGGCGTATTACCTTTTTCAGTGACTGAAACTTCTTTTGCAGAGCTCTTTCCCTTTCTGCACACTGCTTCCAAGTCTGCTTCTGGTGTGGCTAAAGGCAAGTGTGGATTAGACCTCGTGTGTCTACCTCTTGAAGCCACAGCTGATAAAATGGGTTCTCCCCAGCGGAGTCGTCACAGTGGAGTCACCAGGTGCACAGTAGCAATCTTCTAGTTCTGATATCTGATGTACCTTCAGAAATCAGTTGATCGTTGTCGTTCAATCCCAGGGAATATATTCAACATCGTCCCCGGCAACGGCGCCAGAAATGTTGGCGTTCGGAAGTCACTCCTGGATTGCTAGCAGGAGCAGAGCCCGAAGCCCATCAGTTTAATGTCACGATTTATCTTAAAGGGTGATCAAATGGAGGAAGACTCAGAACAGCATCACGTCAACTCAGAAACCAGACCAGGCATGCATGACGAGTGAGGTCTTGATAAACTCCAAACAGTGAGTCGTAATAAAGGGTGAGTAGGTGGAAGACTTATGCGAGAAGGGTGCAAGGTCTATCACAGACATATGGTGCGTAACAGACTGAAGAAGAAATGCATTCGAACACAAAATCCTTTTACATTAAAACACAAATACCAGAGAATACAAAGATGTCACAACAAATCCTTTATCGCAACAAGATTGTTAAGTCCACGTGAATCCTTCAACTGTGAACCCTCCAGCAAAAGATGAAACAAAGATGGAAAAGAGAAACTGTTTGTTATAAACCAAGAAATCTCAGATACAGAGGCATAATCAAGGACCAGAGTATTTGCTGAAACTTTACAGTTGGGAGCTTAGCTCTACCATCGATAGATACAAAAATGGAAAAAATGCCTACATATACTCAAAACAACAACATCAGCGGAACCAAGAAAATGTATTGAAAGCTTTGCGTCTGCATGGCTTCTGACAGTCAACATCTGAAAAATCGTGCAACTTATGTCAAACGCAATCTTAATTGTTTGACAGTTCCAACGACGAATCGACGTGCCTTAAATTCATGGCCGTGCTTTCCCATTAAGGCGGAGGCGATATCTAACCACCACCAACTGCTTTAATAACTGCTTCTTGGGATTGGGGAAGGCCCGGCCAACTCATCACTTTGGGATATGGAAGACCCCTCACGTTGCCACCTGGAATAACTAAATAGCTTGAGGAACGGTTATGGAGGCTAGCGCGGGTCGTGGGGTAAGATTACGGAATGACGGGGCCACAACCGCAAGGACGAAGAAAGAGACGATGAGAGGTGAGAGAGGTGACGGGGGATTGACAGGAGGGAAAAGAATACGTGGCGAGTGACAAATGGATGATGAGATGAGGGAAAGGTCATCTGGAAGTGTGAGAGAGAGGTGAACGGTGACACATGGCGACAAGGGAAAGGCGGGCAGAAAGATGACAAGGCGGGAGGCGGGCCTATGTGGGTTAAAGACAGGGCAGCTGAGAAGGTTGGGGCTATTTCTGAGCCATTGATCTGGGCTCCTCGATCGTGGCCGTTGGAAACTGCACCTATGATTCCGGACCCCCCCCCCCCCCCGGGTCCGAAATGGTCTTCATCGCCGTTGATCCGGGCGCGCTCAGCTGGACCATTGGAGAGGTGCGCCCCTGATTCCGGACCCCCCTGCTTAAAGGTCGAAAGGAAAGGGGGGTCCAGAATTTGCTGTGCGCCGTCGATCTAGGCGCACAAAATCCAGCCATTCAAAAATGACTCATGTTTAATGCAGGCGCGCTTGCGCCCAAAACTTAGGATAAGTGGGTTTTGACCCGCTCTTTTGCAGTTCAATCCCCTTAGAAAGAAATATCGCTAACAACTTTACACAGTGGTCATTGCGCTATTTCCCTCTATCCTATTGCAGTGTCTAAGTTACCTTCTGAACTCGAAGATTTCCAACCCCGAGTGTGTATGTCGGACGAGTTGAGCATTGCAGAGCAATTTGTTGAAGAAGTTCTCATCAACTTGATGACTGAAAGAGTCATGTTGATGTCTACAGGTGTACAAGCATCATCGATGAGAGGACTGCAAGCCACCTTTGAGAAGTTCAATATATCGAGACAACGTACCTAGAGATTTTGAGTATGCATTGGTCACTGCGTACATCTCGAAGGTCATATGCGTTGTTCGAGCAGACCAAGATAAGATTGTGGTGTTGAAGTTTAGAAACTTCAACCTCAGAGATCGCAAAGTCTATAACATGCTCGCCCAACATAAGTACCTGGCTAGAACTAAAGGGCAAAACTCGAAGATCATCCCTCAACAGTGGAATACGGACCTCGCACAATCCACCCTTCTGAATGTCACGAAGATTCCCCACTTTGGAAGACACCAGGAGGTGAATGCATGTGTCAAGTTCCTATTGTCTTATTACCATGGTGGTTATTTGTGTCTAAACCGTCGTATAACAGTTGATCTGATGCTGATCAATTGTATCACAGGGTTGAGTATGCAAGGACCTGATCCATAAGAGTTTTACCCCGGAAAATCCATGGATCACACTCTAGCACAGAAGATCAAGGAAACTTATGGATATGTTGAGAAGGGAACACGAGGCTACAAGGTAGCTTCTATCCAGAGTGGTGCAGTGTGCCTCACCTATCAGCTGATTGCAGGGAAGTTAGTAAGAAAGAACCGACCTACCCAAGTCATCGGTTTTGTAGTCAACCTCGTAGGGAAGTGCACGGAAGGCCTCTAGATGAACTGGGTGAAGTACCTAGTGAACCAGTTGGAACTCGATTGTAGAGAAGCACAGGATCAAGGATATGAATTTCATTTCAGATGGCTCTTGATCCTTATGTCTTTTATTTCCTGGGAGATGCCGGAAGGTGTGACCTTCCCGGACATCGAGCCTTTTGAACCCATAGCCACAAAGTTCAGTACATTGTGGTATTCAAGTGATATGAATAAATAGTGGAATTCAAATGTTGTTTTTCATACCTACTACAACTAGTTGAAGATAGCCATCCAATCCGAGCCTCGCATGAATCTGAACGCTATACACAGGTTCCGGCCTCTAATGAAGTTCAACACAGATCGACATTTTATTTACATCAGAGCACGCGTCGACGAACACAACCAACAACTTCAGTCCTACTATAAGTTGACGAAGGAGGACTTGGAGGAGATCACTAAGGACTGGTCGGTGGACCTCCTTATTCCAGCAGACCCTGCGGAGATATTTGACATCGACAGACGAGAAACTACGCAGGATACACCCAGACCTAGCAGAACAAAGAAGAATGAAGAGGTCTAAGAAATAGACAGTGCATTCGTGAATACTACTTCCATATCACCAGAGCAAGGAGGTGATAGCAAAGAGTTGAATGACAAAGAAGTTGAATAGAAGCAAGAAGATGAATTTGATCCCCTAAATAAGAGGAAAGGTTCACCTCCGAAACCTTCCTCCTAGAAGAAATAGAAGGCCACCATGACCAAGATGCAGACTATCCTCACCTCTGATGACTTCGACTTCCTCATAGCATCCCTGCAAGATGCTTCGATGGAAATAACAGAGAAACAAGAAGCAAAGAAAGAGGATATGTATGACCGAATTGAGACTGAACTCGAAGGGATATAGCAGGCCCTACAGTCCAGTCGCGCAGTCTCCACTGCGTCGGGAGAACCAGAATTGGGAGATGAGCCGGCTCAAATCCACTGCCTAGCTAATATAGTCGAATATCCCCTTCGATGAGCACAAGAGGAAATAGAATAAGCCACCTAGGCTTTGACGCAAGTACAAGGAGTACTCATAGAGCAAGGTAGTGCTGCAGAACATGAAAAGCTTGCTCTCCAAGGGAAGTTTGATGAAGAAAAAGTACAACTACATAAAGGAAAAGAATACCTACTCACGGAGCAACTGGAAGTGAAAGAAGCGGTCAAAAAAGCACTTCACTCTGTGATAGTCATAGAAATAAAGACAGAGGACTGAGCCCCACAACAAGTAGAGAATCTTGAAGAAGTCATCCAGTAGCTACAGCAACGCATCGCAGACTTAGAACTATGCGCAGCGCCCGAGACCCCACAGGATGTGAAGGACTAAAGAGAAGCAATTGCCAGGAGCGCAGTTGAGAGACTAAAAGCCCTTACTATGGAATATAAGCAGCTGAATGATCGCAGTTCCCTGACATACAAGCGACTCGCCGAGAGTCTAGAATTAAGAGCACTGAAATCCCAGCTCCAAGAAGCGAATTATCAAGATGAAACGATACAGGCATAGTTGAAACTCTTGTATATTGTAATTTCATTGTAAATCTGGACCGTTCATTATAAGGTCACAGATCTAACAGTAGAGATTATGTTAGGGTTTTTTTCCCTAGAAGGCAACCCTCTTTTATGAGAGAAATGTATTGCAGTTATGGTTGATGGTGAATATTGTATTCTGAGAGAGGAGACTGTGAGAGAAAGAAGAGCAAGTTACATCGGGTTTTGTTGTAGGTTGTATCCCTTCAATTGTTGGATAATAATAAAGGAAGGACCTGGCAATTTCTTTGGTGGAAATAGCCCACACTGGGTGAACCACGTAAATCTGTGTCTCTCTTTTATTGTGTATCTTCTGTGTTTTGTTTCCGCGTTTGTTTTATTTTATTGCTTCGCGGTCCTGTTTTTCTATAAAAATTATCATTATGTGTATCTTTTGTTTCTTATCTCATCAACTTTTCTTTCTACTTGAACGTGTTGCAATAGTTGAGGATCATCTCTTGCACATGAATTAGAGAATCTTAAAATACTGAAGGACTCATTGCATCTTCCTTTGATTCATTTGTCTCGTTTACGTTTTTCTAATTATTCTCAGTAAATATTTCTGTTGAATGTATATTCAATCTCATGAATGTATAAATGATGTAGGATAGGTCATATTGTTATTCATATATGCTTCCTAATTATTCTACCTTCCATAACAAAAAATATTTTGTCCAGTATTTGTCTTGATTACCTCTGGTTTTTAATTTTTTTAAAGGACACCATGGCCCAATGGTGAAATATCACTGATATACAGTTACATTTTCTTCCCTCTTTTCTCTCGTTTATCCTTGTTGATCCACCAAGCACAAACCTAACTTAATCATTCAATTTTCCAATATTCAAATGGGTATTGGTCTTACCCTTTTAGCAGTCTAAGGGTGACTCATGGTGCTAACACTCTAGTTTGAGGTTGGTTGGTTTATTTCTTCAAAGATGAAGAAGATTGTGTTTCTATCTTAAATTCTAATTGGGCTTGGGGCCCATCGGGTCTGGTCATTAAATGGTGGAATCCTAGTTTTGATCCCTTCAGGGAACTAGTTTCAGTCAAAATTATTTGGGAAATACTTCTCGGACTCCCCTTGGTTTTTTGGACAAAGGAAGCCCTATAAGTGATAGGGAAAAAACTTGGAACTTTTATTGTCCTTGAACCTCAGTGGAACTCCAAACCAGACCATATATGGGTATGGATAAATATAGAACTTCATGTTCATAATGGTCTCATAGGTAGTCTTGACCTAGTTCTCGGGGAAAAAATATGGAAACAAAAAGTGGACTACAGAAAAATCTCATTTATATGTTATGAGTACCAGGAAATCAGACATGTACAGGCCCATTGCTAAAAGTTATCCCCAATTTCTCTCCTTCCCCAAAGGTCTGGTTCAAAAAAGTAAATGCACAAGTTGGATCGAATTTTGTTCTAGATGTAGAAGAATCTCGTCAACCTGGTGCAAGTGGTGCCATCTTCTCATTTGGCTCTAATATCGCATCTAGGAGTCTGTTTCTTCAAGTAATCTTCTCCCCTCCTATTTTGTTTTTATAATGACTACTCCCCTCTCCTCACATTCTCCCTCTCCTCCTCCTTCGATCCCTCCCACTTCCCCCATCTTTGTCCCCTCATCGTATCTGCCTCCCTTTCTCACTTCCTCTCCCCTTTAGTCTCCCCTATCCACCTCTAGGAATCCCTCTGAAGATTCTATCCCTTCTCCTCCTCCCCTTGGACTCGAATCATAAGTGTTATCTCCCTTGGCTTTTGTTCCCTCTCCAAAAATAAAATCCTATGATCTTCACTCCAAAGGAAGAAATAGTGCTTCCTCACTGCCTCATGGAGGTCTAGCCTCGAATCCTCTTGTATCCAATCTAGTGGGCAGGAAGTCCCATCTTCTTAAATCCCAGAAGAAGATCGTCCTAAAAATTCACAAAGGAAAACAATTAGTGATATCTCGGTCCTTTAGAGCAGGGAATGACAGTCCTTCCCACTTAAAATGATAATCTCTTCTCTAAATATGTGAGGGTTGGGGGGATCCCTCAAAGTGCTAGTGCTCAAGTGGTTGGTTCGGAGCCTTAACCCAGACATACTCCTTCTACAAGAAATGATGTGTGCGGGCTCAAAATCTAGGATCTTGTTAGAGCCTTGGTTGAAGCATTGTAAATTTTGTGCATCTGATGTGAATGGTATGTTTGGTGGTCCAATTGCGAGTTGGGGGCCATCATGCAAAGCCTTATCTTCTACTTTCTTTCGATCATTAAATTCAGGGATCTATATTTTTCTTTGGATGTGTTGAACATTTACAATCCTTATGTTGATCAAATTCCCTTCTAGGAAGAATTGATTTACGTTGGAGCCTTCAACAATCTATTCTTAGTAGTAGGTGGAGATTTAAATTTCCCCCTCTCCCGTAGGGAAATATGGGGGGATTCTACAAATGTGGATAATCAGAGAGACTTGTTTCTACCCCTTTTGTCCAATCTTCACTTGGTAACCAGAGATATAGAAATAACGTAGTGGATAAGAGACTAGATATATTTTTGGTGTCGGAAGATTTGCTGAGAAAAAAAATTCTAGATTACTCCCGGGTAAAATAGGGTTGAGGCTCGGACCACAAATCTATTATCATAATAATAAAAATATAGTTGGATCATCCCCCCTCACCCCTCGGGTTGAACCCTGTTTGGATGGAAGAAGAGGACTTCTCAACATTGGTCCAAAACTCTTGGAAAAAATTGGACCCAGAAGAATCATCTCCATTGACGCAACTGTTTGCAAATAAATTTAAAAAATTTAAGAGAGCTATCAAAGATTGGATACCCATATTCAAAAACCACAGTTAAAGATAGATTCAGGAAGTCGAGGGTGAGTTAAAATCCCTCTATCAAAATATAGATGAAGGCCCCTTGAGCAAAGAACAGTTATCGTTGTTAAAGTCTATGGAAGCAAAAAACCTCTCTTTTTTCAAGAAAGAGGAGGAACATTGGATATTAAAGAGTCGTGTCATATGGCTCAAAGAAGGTGACAATAATACCAAATATTTTCACTAATACACAAACTTAAGTAATAATATCAATACTATATGGGACATAAAGAAGGAAGAGGATGGTCTAGCTCTTTCCTTTGAGGAAAAGGAAGAATTAAAGGTTAATTACTTTCATAACCTCTTCAAAGCTACATGAGGAAGCTCTATTCAGTCAATCATGCATGTAGTGTCGAAATTTCCAAGAGTTGTTAATAAGGAAATGAGCCCGGCTCTCAAAACAGAAGTATCAGAAGTGGAACTTCAATTGACACATTTCTCCATGAAGAAAGGAAAGAGCCTTGGGCATGATGGTTTCACGGTGTAATTTTTTATGGTATTTTTTTATCTAATAAAGAAATACCTCTTATTGATGGTGAAGGAATCACAGTGGTATGAAAAGTTTTTAAGGTCTATTAACTCCACCTTCTTACGCTTCATTCCCAATAAATAGGAATGTCAGTCTATCGGGGACTATCAACCTATCTCGTGTTGCAACATGATTTATAAATTAATCACGGAGATCTTAGAAATAGAAATAAAACCTATGTTAAGTGATACCATCGGGGAAGAACAATTTTGTTTCTTAATCAATCATCAAATTCATCATGCAACAATTTTATGCCAAGAAGTTCTCCACTCAGCTTACAGATTGAAGGAAAAAACAACTTTACTAAAACTATATATCTCTAAAGCATATGACAGGGTCGATTGGAGTTTTCTAATACTAGTCGTTGTCTAGATGGGGATGTTCATCCCTGTAGTCAATTGGATAATGAGTTGCGTCGACTTGGCATCCTTTGTTGTTCTCACTAATGCTTCTCCATCAAGGTTCTTCAACACCTCAAGAGGACTTATATATGGATATCCCATATCCTTGTTCCTCTTTCTTATCATAACTGATGCTCTAAGTAAATTGATCAAGGAGGTTATTTCTCTTTGCAGGATGAATGGCTTCCAAATCTCATAGAGGGAATAAATCTGTGATATCCTTTTCATCGACAACATTTTTTTTTTTTTACAAGGATCTATAGAGGCACTCCAAATATTTAAAGAGATATTATATTCCTTTAGCAATGCAACCAGAATGGAGATTAATTTCAATAAGTCCTTAGCAATTTATCACAATTGGCCTGGCGAAGATATTATATAGGTTCAAAGAATTTTTCCCGCTCCCTCTCGAATAATGGATGAAGATCTAAAGTATCTTGGTTTCTATTTAAAACCCAACAAGAATCAAAATCGCATCTTGAATTGGCTTTGCGTGATAAAGAAAATAGAAGGATGCGTCTTTGTCTAGGTAAATAGGCTACTGTATCATGGGGGTAGACTAATTTTACTTAAGTTGGTAATATAAAGTATCCCATTCTATTGGGCATTAGTAGCTTCAATTCCAAAGGCTATCCTCAAAAATATCCACAAAATCGGTATTAGATACTTATGGACAGGAAAAGGTGCCATAAAAGGAACTCACCTAGAAAAATGGTACTGCATCATGGCCCCAAAGGAATTGGGAGGATGGGGACTCAAAGATATTCATGATTTTATGCTATCTCTAGCCGGAAAAAGTATTTAGAGAATGATTGTGGGGAACTCCCTATGGTGTAGAGTGCTTCATTCCAAATATTTCCCAGGAAAGTCAATTGTGGACTAGATGTTGGCCCTTGACTAAGTTTTGAGGGTTCTTGGTCATGTTTGACCATTTTGGGACTTCGACAGCCTGTCAAAGGCGGAGCGCAAGACGAAGCAAATATCGTGGGATCTCGACCCCTTTTTGAGTCCTTTTTTGGGATTTGGGATTATGTAACGGGTATGGCAAAGTCGGCCCATGTGTTTACCCATGTTTAGGAGTATTTTGTAAAGTATAAATAGATGTCTAGGCAATGTAAGAGGAGGGAAGAAGTTATGAATGGCTAAGTTCTAGGTATTTGTGATCAAAGGGTTGTAAGTGCTTCGTCCATATTGTATGAAACTTGCAGAGCTAAGCGCAATTCAGTGTAAGAAACCGTTAAGGGATTTGTGTTGTAACACAGGGAAGGAGGATCTAGTGAGCTGCACAGATTTCTTGTCCTTTGTGAAGTAGGGCTTTTGTGGCTCTGTGCATGTAACGGATTGAGGCATCTAATAATAAAGAAGAAGAGTTGGTGGGCGTAGCCCTAGGGTGGAGGTGAACCACGTACATGCTGTGTTGCTTTGCTTCGTGCAGTGTGTTGATGTGTTTGTGTCTTTACTTGCTAAGTGCTTTGGTATAGATAGATAGATCTGTTTATGCTTTGTGCTTGATGATGTATATGGATATTATATTTGATCTTTGTGAACTTACTTAGTGATTAAATCTACTAGATCTCATCTCTTTCTTAATGCTAAGTGCTTAGATACATCAGATTTGAACAAATGATCCGATGCTCTTTTTTATCTACGAAGTAGATATTGGTTAAATATTGATGAAGGTTTACTGCTGAGTGCTCTGTCAAATACTAGAATCATAGATATGTGTCCCAGCTCAAGTTGTAGACATCTGAGTCTTGGAACCACCCCTGCCTCTACCTCGGGTGAGACTTCATCTGCTTTGCAGGTGTTGCCGAAAGGGTCAGTAGTTAGGGTTTTTTTGGTGCGTTGTTGTAGCGTTGAACCCTGGGTATGCCCCTGTGCCAAAAAATGGTTCTGTTGTCATGACCTGAAATTGTGATTGTTGGGAATTGAGAAAGAAGAAGCTTTGTGCAAAGATTCGCCCTGAAATTGTGAAATATTTGTTCACAGATATGTTTCTCTAGTGTGCAGTACTCTACTTAGTTTGACAAGCTCTGTGCTAGGGAAAAGAAGTCTGATCTGAAGAAAAGAGGTAAGATTTGAAATCTTTGTGCTCTGATAAAGGTAAGAATAGTGAAAAGTTCTATATCTGAAAGCTTTGTGCTCTGTAGAAGTAAGATAAGTGGAAATTTTTGTTTCTAAAGTATAGATTTAGGTATGTTTGATAAGATTTATCCTAGCTTGAAAACTAGGGCACTGATAGATGAAAGAAGGTTTGATATGAGTAGATATGATAAGAATAGTGAAAGATATGTTATACCTATGCATAGAGAGAATGTTTGGACTAACAAATGGATGCAGGATCCTAGAAATAATTTTTTGCAGGTTAACTACCATGATCCTAGTGCACAGTACAGGAAAGGCTGGGGATCATTTAAAAGAAAGAGAGGAGTAACCCTCTATTACAGTTGCAGAAAACCGGGGCATATTGCTAAGGAATGCCCTGAAAGAAGCCCTAGTTGTCTTTGTTGCAAAGCTATGGACCACAAAGTATTGGATTGCTCTAGAATGATTGTTAAGCCTGAAGAAATGAACATGAGACAAGAAAACCCCAAGGCAGATCTAGAAACTGAGATTATGGAAGAACCCCAGAAAGAATCGGAAAAAGTATTGTTAGAGATGAGAGAAACCCTAAAGGACCACCGACATGTCATATTATTAGAGATCTTCAAAGAAAAAGAATGCCTTGAAGAAAGAATAGGAGACTTCGACGTTGACTGTGTTTTGGATGAGTAAACACAGGTGAATATTATGACAAAGAGAACTTGGGAAGTTATAGGAAATCCTGCTATGATTCCTTCATTGGGAGGAATGGGATTATTCAGAGGAAATTTGATAACTCTATGTGGAAGACTTACCAATCTACCTATGACCATCAATAGAACTTCGAGAGAATAAGATTTTGAGATTATTAAATTTATTGAGGACAAAACACCATTTACCATGCTACTAGAAAACCCTTGGATTGAAAGAGATCAAGTTAGAAGGAAAGAAGAAGAGAAGTTTTAGAACAGCAGAAGCAAGAGTTAAAAGAATCCATGACTAGAAGGATCGCACACTTGATTGAAGTATAGAAGAACAGATCGAAGTTATTTAATACCAGAGACCTGGATGTCGAAGTTGCAATAACACTAGAGGACCAAAAGAAGATTGAAGTACCTATTCCAGATAAAGAAGAAGGATCATCCTCGAATCCTAGGAAAGAATCTCAACAACGTGAAGTAACTATGCCAAAAGAAGATAATAATCAGAATGGGAAAAACAATATCGAAACGAAGCTCACTGGAAAGAAGGTTGGAAAACTAAGTAAGAATAGGGCTAAGATCAAAAAGTTGAAAAAATATCCAGAAGGAACCTTGCATAAGGAAACTTTGCAAAATTGGATCTTTGTCTAGATATCAGGACAACGTCACATGGCACTTTGCCATGGCGAAGCAATATAGCTGTTGGAGACATTATAACTGTTCAACCGACCATCTGAACGGGCAGAAAGGCATTAATGATTCACCACCAAACAGTTGGATCATGCCATAACAGATAGAACAGAGTTAAGGAAGGCTTCATACCCATTGCAATCGACTCGTTTTTGAGTTACCTATTTATCCCGTCACGCCATGCACCAAGAACACTTTTGCTAAACGTAGAATTGAGCTCATCGACTTGTTGACTTTACATAGTGGTCATTGCGCTATTGCCCTCTATCCTATTATAGAGTCTATGTTACCTTCTAAACTCGAAGACTTCCAACCCCGAGTGTGTATGTTGGACGAGTTGAGCGTTGCAGAGCAATTTGTTGAAGAAGTTCTCATCGACCTGATGACTAAAAGAGTCATGTCGATGTCTACAGGTGTACAAGCATCATCGATGAGAGGACTGCAATCCTCTCTGTCGACTGCTCGAGGAGCTGGACCATCTCGGCCATCACATGAAAAGTGAACCAAACACAGGGAGTATCTAACGAATGCCAAATTGATCCCGAACATATTACCCACCTACATACCACCTCTGAGTGGTGCAGTATATTGAGACAACGTACCTAGAGATTTTGAGTATGCCTTGGTCACTGTGTACATACCAAAGGTCATATGCATTGTTTGAGTAGACCAAGATAAGATTGCAGTGTTGAAGTTTAGCAACTTAAACCTCAGAGATCGCAAAGTCTATAACATGCTCGCCCCACATAAGTACATAACTAGAACTAAAGGGAAAAACTCGAAGATCGTCCCTCAGCAGTGGACTATGGACCTCGCACAATCCACCCTTATGAATGTCATGAAGATTCCCCACTTCGGAAGACACCAGGAGGTGAATGCACTTGTCAAGTTCCTACTGTCTTATTACCATGGTGGTTATTTGTGGCTAAACCATCGTATAGCAGTTGATTTGACACTGATCAATCATATCACAGGGTTGAGGATGCAAGGACATGATCCATAAGAGTTTTACCCCGGAAAATCCATGGATCACGCTCTAGCACAGAAGATCAAGGACACTTATGGAGATGTTGAGAAGGGAACATGAGACTACAAGGTAGCTTCTATCCAGAGTGGCGTAGTGTGCCTCACCTGTCAGCTGATTTCAGGGAAGTTAGTAAGAAAGAACCGACCTACCCAAGTCACCGGTTTTGTAGTCGACCTCACAGGGAAGTGCACGGAAGTCCTCTAGATGAACTGGGTGAAGTACCTAGTGAACCAGTTGGAACTCGACTGTAGAGAAGCACAGGATCAAAGATATGAATTTCATTTCAGCTAGCTCTTGATCCTTATATCTTTTATTTCCCTGGATATGCCGGAAGGTGCGACCTTCCCAGACATCGAGCCTTTTGAACCCATAGCCGCAAAGTTCAGTACATTGTGGTATTCAAGTGATATGAATAAATAGTGGAAGTCAAATGTTGTTTTTCATACCTACTACAACCAGTTGAAGATAGCCATCCAATCCGAGAGTCACATGACTCTAAATGCTCTACACAGGTTCCAGCCTCTAATGAAGTTCAGCGCAGATCGACATTTTATTTACATCACAACACATGTCGACGAACACAACCAACAGCTTCAGTCCTACTATAAGATGACGGAGGAGGACTTGGAGGAGATCGCTAAGGACTGGTCGGTGGACCTCCTTATTCTAGCAGACCTTGTGGAGATATCTGACATCGACAACTAAGAAACAACGCAGGATACACCCAGACCTAGCAGAACGAAGAAGACCGAAGAGGTCTAAGAAATAGATAGTGCATCCATGAAGACTGCTTCCATATCACTAGAGCAAGGAGGTGATAGCGAAGATTTGAATGACAAAGAAGTTGAATAGAATCAAGAAGATGAAGTTGATCCCCTAAAGAAGAGGAAAGGTTCACCTTCAAAACCTTCCTCCTAGAAGAAATCGAAGGCCACCATGACCAAGATGCAGACTGTCCTCACCTCTGATGAATTCGACTTCCTCATAGCATCCCTGCAAGATGCTTCACTGGAAATAGCAGAGAAACACGAAGCAAAGCAAGAGGATATGTATGACCGAATTGAGACTGAACTCTGAGGGGTACAGCAGGCTCTACAATCCAGTCGTGCAGTCTCCACTGCATCAGGAGAACCAGAATTGGGAGATGAGCTGGCTCAACTCCATTGCCTAGATGATACAGTCAAATCTCCCCTTCGACGAGCACAAGAGGAAATAGAACAAGCCACCCAGGATTTGACACAAGTACAAGGAGTACTCATAGAGCAACGTAGTGCTGCAGAAAATGAAAAGCTTGCTCTCCAAGGGAAGTTTGATGAAGAAAAAGTACAGCTACATCAAGGAAAAGAATAGTTGCTCATGGAGCAACTTGAAGTGAAAGAAGCGGTCAGCAGAGCACTTCACTCTGTGATAGTCATAGAAATAAAGATAGAGGACTGAGTCCCACAGCAAGTAGAGAATCTTGAAGAAGTCATCCAACAACTACAACAACGCATCCCAGACTTAGAACTACGCGCAGTGCCCGAGACCCCACAGGATGTGAAGGACTAAAGAGAAGCAACTGTCGGGCACGCAGTTGAGAGACTAAAGGCCCTTGCTATGGAATATAAGCAGCTGACTGATCACAGTGCCCTGACATACAAGCGACTCGCTGAGAGTCTAGAATTAAGAGCACTGAAATCCCAGCTCCAAGAGGCGAAGTATCAAGCTGAAACGATATAGGCATAGTTGAAACTCTTGTATATTGTAATTTCATTGTAAATCTGGACCATTCATTATAAGGTCGCAGATCTAATGGTAGAGATTATGTTAGGGTTTTTTTTCCTAGAAGGCAACCCTCTTTTATGAGGGAAATGTATTGCAGTTATGGTTGATGGAAAATATTGTATTCTGAGAGAGGAGACTGTGAGAGAAAGAAGAGGAAGTTACAGTGGGTTTTGTTGTAGGTTGTATCCCTTCATTTGCTGGATAATAATAAAGGAAGGACCTGACAATTTATCTTGTGGACGTAGCCCACACTGGGTGAACCATGTAAATCTATGTCTCTCTTGTATTGTGTATCTTCTGTGTTTTGTTTCCGCATTTGTTTTATTTTATTGCTCCGTGGTCCTGTTTTTCTAACAAAATTATCATTATGTGTATCTTTTGTTTCTTATCTCATTAGATTTTCTTTCTACTTGAACGTGTTGCAATAGTTGGGGATCATCTCTTGCACATGAATTAGAGAATCTTAAAATAATGAAGGATTCATTGCATCTTCCTTTGATTCATTTGTCTCATTTACGTTTTTCTAATTATTCTCAGTAAATATTTCTGTTGAATGGATATTCAATCTCATGAATGTATAAATAATTTAGGATAGGTCTTATTGTTATTCATATATGCTTCCTAATTATTCCACCTTCCATAACAAAAAATATTTTGTCCAGTATTTGGCTGGATTACCTCTGGTTTTTAATGTTTTTAAAGGACACCATGGCCCAATGGTGAAATATCACTGATATATAGTTATATTTTCTTCCCTCTTTTCTCTCATTTATCCTTGTTGATCCACCAAGCACAAACCTAACTTAATCATTCAATTTTCCAATATTGAAATGGGTATTGGTCTTACCCTTTTAGCAATCTAAGGGTGACTCATGGTGCTGACACTCTAGTTTGAGGTTGGTTGGTTTTTTTATTCAAATATGAAGAAGATTGTGTTTCTATCTTAAATTATAATTGGGCTTGGGGCCCATCAGGCCTGGTCATTAAATGGTGGAATCCTGGTTTTGATCCCTTCAAGGAACTAGTTTCAGTCAAAATTATTTGTGAAATACTTCCCGGACTCCCCTTGGTTTTTTGGACAAAGGAAGCCCTATAGGTGATAGGGAAAAAACTTGGAACTTTTATTGTCCTTGAACCTTTGTGGAACTCCAAACCAGACCATATATGGGTATGGATAAGTATAGAACTTCATGTTCATAATGGTCTCATAGGGAGTCTCGACATAGTTCTCGGGGAAAAAATATGGAAACAAAAAGTGGACTACTAGAAAATCTCATTTATATGTTATGGGTGCCATGAAATCGGACATGTACAAGCCCATTGATAAAAGGTATCCCCAATTTCTCTCCTTCCCCAAAGGTCTGGTTCAGAAAAGTAAATGCAAAAGTGGAATCGAATTTCGTTCTAGATGTAGAAGAAGGTTGTCAACCTGGTACAGGTGGTGCCATCTTCTCCTTTGGCTCTAATATCGCATCTAAGAGTTTGTTTCTTCAGGTAATCTTCTCCCCTCCTATTTGGTTTTTACGATGACTACTCCCCTCTCCTCGCATTCTCCCTCTCCTCCTCCTTCGATTCCTCCCACTTCCCCCATCTTTGTCCCCTCGTCGTATCTACCTCCCTCTCTCACTTCCTCTCCCCTTTAGGCTCCCCTATCCACCTCTAGGAATCCCTCTGAAGATTCTATCCCTTATCCTCCTCCCCTTGGACCCGAATCATAAGTCTTAGCTCCCTTGGCTTCCCTTGTCTCTCCAAAAATAAAATCCTATGATCTTCACTCCAAAGGAAGAAATAGTGCTTCCTCACCGCCTCATGGAGGTCTAGCCTCAAATCCTCTTGTATCCAATCGAGTGGGCAGGAAGTTCCATCTTCTTAAATCCCAGGAGAAGATCGTCCTGAAAATTCAGAAAGGAAAACAATTAGTGATAACTCGGTCCTTTAGAGCAAGGAATGACCGTCCTTCCCACTTAAAATGATAATTATTTCTCTAAATATGTGAGGGTTGTGGGGATCCCTCAAAATGCTAGTGCTCAAGCAGTTGGTTTAGAGCCTTAACCCAAACATACTCCTTCTACAAGAAATGATGTGTGCGGGCTCAAAATCTAGGATCTTGTTAGAGCCTTGGTTGAAGCATTGGGAATTTTGTGCCTCTGATGTGAATGGTATGTCTGGTGGTACAATCACGGGTTTGGGGCCATCATGCAAAGACTTATCTTCTACTTTCTTTCGATCAACCTTATCGGTTAAATTTAAATTCAAGGATCTATATTTTTCTTTGGATGTGTTGAACATTTACAATCCTTATGTTGATCAAATTCCCTTCTGGGAAGAATTGATTTATGTTTGAGCCTTCAGCAATCTGTTCTTAGTAGTAGGTGGAGATTTAAATTTCCCCCTCTCCCGTAGGGAAATATGGGGGATTCTACAAATGTGGATAATCAAAGAGACTTCTTTCTATCCCTTTTGTCCAAGCTTCACTTGGTGGACCTAGAGCCAATTAAAATCGTCCCACCTAGTGTAACCAAAGATATGGAAAGGACACAGTGGATAAGAGACTGTTGGCAAATATTTAACAGATAGGGAACATATAGTGAATGCTTGTCATTGATGGCAATTACAGCAATGAAGATTGCATGAGTACAAAAAGTATGTAATAGATGGGCATTATGAGAAGACGCTGCGGAGAAGATTCGAATAAGCTCAGAAGAGATAGTGCAGAGGATTGTTGGCAGATCATCGATGGAAAGATCAGAGTAAGCGGAACAAAGTAAGCTCGGGAGGGGAAGTAGCATTTCTGATCATTGGATCCCATTTTACAATTTCCGACTCCATTTCGGAGTTTTACGACTCGCGATTTGGAGAGGAAAGAAATATGACCATTGAAATCGCGATTTAATCACAACCATAGATTCATCAAAATCGTGGACCGTTGATTTAAGTTCCATCTCGGAGCTTCGCATATCGCGGCTTGGAGAGACGAGAACCTCCATCATAGGAATCGCGAGAAGCAAACTCACGATAAGATCTGGACCGTCAGATCACCAAGAGTTCTGGACCGTTGATCTAAGCTCCATCTTGGAGCTTCACGTATCGTGACTTGGAGTAACGAGAGCCTCCATCTAAGGAACAATGAGATGCGAGATCGCAAAAATATCTAGATCATTGATTCATCGAGATTGTGGACCGTCGATCAGGGTCAATGAAGACCATAAGTTTGCAGTGCCTTATAGCTTAGCCTGTGGTCACCACGTGTGGTCACGTGGAGGAAGGACCTAGTGCAGATAAGCTCCACCTCGAAATTTCAGGGATCACATCTGGGAGTGTCAAAACACGGGATCATACGAATGCCGAAATATTGAAAAGGTGAAATATCGCTATAACCAGTGGTCACCGCCTGTGGTCACGTAGAGGAGGGAGCTAGAGCAACCAAGCTCCTTTTCGGAGCTCGCAACATGAAGAGTCAAGATGCCTCATCGTAGAATCTCTGAATTGCGAAAGTGAAAAATGCTTAAATCTGAGGTAATCCAACGATGCAGGTGAATCTGAGCATAATCGGAGGGCTACTGTTGCATGTCACTGTGTAATTGCCAAAAACCACTGATGGTTTCTGCCAGAGGACTTGAAGACACTTCGGGGTGATTGATAGAGGAGATGAAGAGTCTCTAGGAATCTTCAAGAGGGATGAAGATGCTCGTGGAGGCTATTGACAGCTGGATGAGCATTAAATCTTGTAACTGGAACAGAGAAGGTGAGCTCGACTGTCACAGAGAAGACAAAGAGTCTCAACTGCCAAAGAGGCTGAGGAATCTCAGCATAACATACAATGATGCTGAATGAGTGGAAAAATGACCAGAGAAGATGAAGAGTCACAATGATGATCAGATAGAGCACTTGAGTTGTGGAGCATATCGGCGCGGTGTGAGTATGCAGAGGTATTGTGCGCATTACATGCACAAGGTGCACAAAAGCTATAAATACGCAAGACATAAATGAGATGTGGTTATTGTTGTTGCTGGAGTTGATGTGGATGTTGTTACTGAAGGTGATTCATGCATGAAGAAGGATCAGAGTGCAGTAGCTGAAAAGAATAGAAGAAGAACTGTGCAACGAATGGACATGGCGCATAGAGCATAAAAGCAGAAGAATAGAATGGGCAGTGGATGCATGCAGGAAGATAGCGAGGAGGTCTAAGTAGCAAAATCTTGCAGAACAGTGATGAGACTGGTAAGCTGTTATTGAACACTATATCACTGTAATAGGTTTCAGTATTTCATATTCATAATTAAGAGTGGTTGGGAGGTGCTAGGGAGGACTGGTGTCCTCAGAGGTTCAAGTGGGGGCTTGAACACAGGGAGTTGGTGCTTCCTTCTAGTTGGTGCTAGAGAAACCAGGGAGTTAGTGCTTCCTTCTAGTTGGAGCTAGAGAAACCAGGGAGTTGGTGCTTCCTTCTAGTGGGTGCTAGAGAAAAACAGAGAGTTGGTGCTCTCAGCAAGGTGCAGCTTGCAAAATAGAGGTTGTAGCCTCACAATGAGTTGGTTCTCAAATGTATGATAATGTAAAGAATGTAAATAATACTTATCATATAAAGAAGAAGAGGTTTTTACCCTGTATGGGTTTCCTTGAGAAATATCTGTCTCTGTGTCTCATATATGTGATTGATGTTGAATGTGCCATTGTTCATTTCCCTGCATTATTGTGATCATCATTGAGTGCCTTGTAAATATTTTAAAAGAACCATAATTGTTTAAGCACGGTGACAACTGATTCACCTCCCTCTCAGTTGGTCAACAATTGGTATCAGAGTCAGCCTCTTTTATCTAAGGGTAGATCCTAGAGCTTAAACATGTCAAGACATGAAGGAAATTCAACCAATAAGGCCCCTTTGTTCAATGGAACAAACTTTGCCTTCTGGAAAGTTAGAATGAGAACCTACATAATGTCGTTAGGTGCAGATGTCTGGGATGTGGTAGATACTGGTTATGTAAAGCCAGTTGTGCTAGCTAATAAGGATGACAAACTAGAATTTATCTTCAACACTAAGGCTATGAATGCTATCTTGAGTGGGCTTGAAGAAGAAAAATACGTAAAGGTTATGCACCTAGGAACTGCCAAAGAAATGTGGGACAAACTCATTAGCAGCTATGAGGGTAATGAGAAAGTAAAGGATGCAAAGCTTCAAACCTACAGAATACAGTTTGAACAGCTGAAGATGAAGGAAGATGAAACTGTTGGAAAATACTTTCTAAGAGTAGAAGAAATGGTAAATGCAATGAAGGCACTTAGTGAAACAATTGATGAACCTTCTTTGGTTCAAAAAATCTTGAGATCTCTCCCAGATAGGTTCAACCCGAAGGTCTTTGCTATAGAAGAACTTAATGATCTAAAAACCTTGGGGTTTGATCAACTGCTAAGAACATTGACTGCATATGAAATGAGAATAGTTAAAGATAAACCTACCTCTAGAGAAGCATCATTTAAAGCAGACAAGAATGAGGATTCTGAGCCCGATGAAATTGAAGCAAAATTTGTGAAGAGACTGAAGAAGGGATCAAGCAAATACAAAGGTAAACTACCTTTCAAATGTTTCAACTATGGTAGGATAGGTCATTTTGCAAATAAATGTCCCCACAAAGGAAAGGATCAGACATGTGATGATGAGGAGAAGTACAAACACATAAATTTCTTTAAAGAGAAAAAATTTAAGAAGAAAAGATTGTGCGTAAACAATGATGATGATCCTTCAGATGATGAAGAAAATGACTCCTCTATTGAAGATAAACTAAATGACTTCATACTTATGACCAAAGAGGATTATGATAATAAAAGCACAGGAAGTGATGAAGAAGAAGCTGTGGTTGACATGGAAGGAGAACTGATCAATGCACTGGAAGAGATTGACAGACTAAGAATCAAGAACAGAAAGAAAAGACAATTGTTGATACAGTTCGAGAAAGACAGTAAAGAACCTAATGAAGACCTTGTCCTACTAAAAGTAGAATTGGAAGAGGCAAAGAAAATCGAAGATATTCTGAAACAGTAGCTATCAGAAAAAAAGGCAAGATGTGAAGCATTAGAACAAGAAGTAGTGAAAACAAGAAAATAAATGGAGAAGTTTCAAGCCTTGTATAATCAGAATCTATCAAGGTTATTAGTAAGCGCCCTTGTAGGAAACCGCTTAATAGTTTGGTAAACCATACCCCGCCGACCTTGGTTATCGCCTTTTAGCGCCGAAATCATCTCACTCAAGCCTTCTCCGCCCTTATGGTTGATGCTTTAGCTCCCACTATTCCTACTGATAAAGCCTCTCTATATCTCTTTCCTTTTTTCTGGTTCTCACCCAACAAAAAGAGTAGCCCTTGCTTAGCCACGCAATTTATCTTATATATACATTAAATGACATGCGCAATATACTCTTTCTTTAATGGTAGCAGTAGTGGTGTCTCAGTAAGTGGAGTCGCAATGAATTCATAGAGGAAGTGAAACACCATAATGAGGAAATCAGCCAACACCAAATAAGACCAATGAATAGCAGTCGGAAGAGAAGACAGAGGGAGTAGAGTCAAAGGTGGAAGCTAGAGCAGTAGGAAAGGCAGGGGCAATACTAGGCTCAGAAGGATTGGCCACCATTCTGAATCAGCAAAGGAATCCAAAGCTGAAAACTGGCTTGGGGTATGAAGAGGGATCAAGCAGTGGTAAGCCAGGAAATGAAGAACCCATCAAGTTTGTCAAAAGTACAACTAATGACAATAACAACCCTGCAGAAACAAAGAAAGACAATTAGCCGCCCAGGTCAAGTAAGGAAAAAGATGCCAGATCTAAATCTGTAGAACAAAGAAGTAATGTGCTCACTGCTGAATGATGTCATAAGTTTGGAAGAAATCGATTTGCTCAAAGAAGATAACCATTTTATAGGTACAAAGAATTCTTCTATGGCTATTGTTTCTACTGTGCTAACTTTGGTCACAAACCTGTAAATTGTTCCTTAAGACTTAAACATGAGAAATTAAGATTTCAAAGAAATAAATACTTGCCACAACAAAGAATGATGCAGCCAAGTAACAAACCTTCACTGATTTCCAACTGCCAAATTAAGTCCAGGGACATGCAACTAAAGAAGTCAATAAATAATCAACAGTCAATGAGTAGACAACACTGCACCAATAAGTTTGACCTGTTGAACAATGAGATTGAATGCTATATCTATCATAACTATGGACACAAATCTATTGACTATCATTTAAGGGAATATGAACCAGATTCGAAATCTCCTGCTAAAAATGTCAAGTTTTGGAAGAAGAAGGAAAGTGACAAGTGCGAGTTAGTGTTGTCCGCTCAAAGAAAAATGAACCCTCGGTATATAGACAGTGGTTGCTCCAAACACATGACAGGAGACAAAGGCAAGTTTCTATCGCTAAGTGAAAGCAAATCAGGAAACGTAACCTTTGGAAATGATGCTCTAGGGAAAATAAAGGGAAAAGGGATGGTGAGCTTAAGTAATGGAAAAAGAAAATCCCAAGATGTTCTACTTGTGGATGGGCTGAAACATAATATGCTTAGTGTAATTCAAATGTGTGACAGAGGATGTGAAGTGTTGTTCATGTCCAAGGACTACAAGATAAAGTCTGTAAACTCAGGACAAGTGGTGGCCAAAGGCATAAGGACATAAAATAATGTATATGTGCTGAAAGAAAATAGAGAAGAATGTCATCTAAGCAAACATGATGAAAGCTGGTTATGGCATAGGAGACTTGGACACCCTCTAGTTCCAATACTAGTTTCCCTTCTTCATCCAAGAGGGGTAACTCTATTTGTATGGAAATTATTGGACCCAATTATTTATTCAAGTATGAAACATGAAAGACATCATGTAGCTTCCCATTGTTTGGAATATCCAATGCATAGGATACTTGACCTACTAACTTTTGGATTTGGTAGGGATCATAAAACTTGGGCACAAGTTTATGATTCTTGTATTTTTTAAGAGATTTTTTCTTGTATGGATGGAGTTGATGAACAACCAATCTCCCACTTTGAATTCATGATCAATTCTCTTAAAAACATCTTGTTGATTGATTTAGTTCCTTGCTTGCTCAAGATTATTTCTTTAGGATAAGAAGGATTTCATCACAGGTGGCTAGATAGTTTTTATAGCAAGTTCTTTGAAATTGGTAACAAAATATTCCTTTATTGATGGCAGTGGATATACATATAAAGATATAAAAGGAGTCATTTGTATTGAAGTGTTGTAGGTAGGTAGTTTTGTACCTCCATTCTATAAGGTGAAGGCATTTGTGTCACTGTAACTGATGATCATTCACAAAGTTCCTCAAGTATCCTTCAAGGCATTTATTTACCACTTCATGTTTTCCATATGTTTGGGGGTGGTATGAAGTGCTCATGGTTAATGTGGTTCCCAATTGGTGGAATAATTCCTTCCAAAAGTTACTAGTGAATTTTAGAGGCCCTATCACTAACGATAACTCTAGGAAACCCATGGAGTCCATAAATATTTTTCACATAAGTATCAACGATTTGACTAGTTATAGATTTTGATAATACTCGCATGAAGTGATCATATTTGGTTTATCAGATTACAATTACAAATATGTTATCCTTCTCCTTTGGGTTAAGGAGACCTATGATAAAATCCATAGATACTTCAATCCATTTTTTTATCTAGAATATGAAGGGGTTGAAAGAGACCAGGTGGTGAAATTGATTTAGACTCCTAGCACTAACTTCTAGTATCCTAAATCAACTAAATATATTGTTCTATACAAGGAATTATGCAATATCAATATGCTTTTTTATTTAGAAAGTGAATTAATTGGTTGCATCATAATTAGGGTAAGGAATTATTTAAACAAACAATGCATAAAATAAAGAGAGACATCTCAAGTAATATTTCAATTAGAAAAATCATTTGGGTGTGTTTTTTTAGTAATGTATGATTTAAAATATTGAAGCTTGTTGGGTTATGTTATAGTAGTAATTTGGAGCAATGTTCTGAGCAATGGGGTTTGTCACATGTGGCTATTGATTATATTGGATATTGTTGATTTATCCTTTATACATATTATTGTAATGGTGTTGGCAAGGTACCAACAAACCTATCATTTGCTTAAGTGCATATAAGCGTGGGTCTAGCTTATTTTTTAATTCATTATCCATAAAAACATAAGTTCCCATTAGATTTTTTTATTTTTTTATATTGGCATGTACATGTCCATTAAACATACATTGATACATGTTATAGTATCTTCCTCACCTTATAAATTTCTACAATAAATAACACATTCTTAACATTTTCCCAAATTTATGATTTTCATTATATTCACATAAAAAAAAATTTAATCTAAAAACATAGAAATTTATCTATTATATGCACAAAATTTACATAATTTCTAGGATAATCTGCCAAAATGAAAACCAAATCCATACCTCGACCAAAAATTCAATGTTTTCATGTCCGAATCACTAGGTTTAGTAGATAAAAATAACATCTTTATCTAGAGTCATATTCTAGACTACTTATAGCTATACTAACATAGCTAAAATTGAATACATACTATTTAGTGTTATGGCTATGACTAGATAGAAACATAATTATAATGAAACCATTTGACAACCCTTCGACAAACCAGTTAACCTTGCACATCGTCCTTGGGTTATGATTTGATTGGCTTAGTCCCAAGCTTCGTGTCCAACACTGCCTCATCCACCTCGAACATGTCCATCTCTATTGGCCGGGTCTTCGAACCAGGTGGGCTTAGAGCACCCTCAACTTCAACATGTTGCACAAGATTTTAACTGTCAGGTGAAACCTTAAAATGGATACCGTACTAAGATTGACAAAAAAGCTCAAATTTCCCTTCCACGATGTGAATTGCATGCAGAAGGTATGAATTCTCCCTCATGGACCTATACAGACCCTGCCTAACCATGACTTTCACAATCCAATATTTCTTAGTTAAAAAAATTTCTCCCTTGTTCTAGAATAGAAGGGATCCTCCACCCAATCTTGTACTTCCTCTAGAATTTCTCAGTCTAACATGTCCATCCTTAGAGCCCAAACCTCTTCTTCCACCACATTCGCTACCTTATTTTCTTCCTCTGAGCACATCTCTTGAAACATGTTCCCTTCCTCTCATGCATCTCTAGTTGCTTGCGTATCCGCTAGCCCCTGGGAAGTGGGCGCTTCCTTATCGTGCGTCCCATGCACCTATCTCTCCCCTTCTTTCCCTAATGCCTAGCCATTTTATGGATGATTCCCACCAAAATGAAATCAAACCCTTGCAAGTGCTACCAACGAAACCTATCGACGAACAACAACAACTTCCAAACCAATTCTACCCCGAGCCCTGAAATGAACGAAATGGATTTCATGTTGAAACCCTCATTCACTCCATGCTAGTTTGCTCAGACTGCTCTATCACAACTAAGCAAAATCCTTACATCGACTACCTTGTTGATGCCTACTACTCTGGATGTAATCATTGAGAGGTGCACCATCATGAGCCAAATGCTCATTTCGACCATCATCCCTGAATGATTTTGCTTGATCATCCTCCACTTCTCTTCTTGGAGATTAAGCATGCTGCAGAGTAAGTGTTGTGTCCCAACTTCAGTCCATGGACTCTGCAACTCAATAACTATCATAATATCACACAATATGAACGGAATGAACCTTAGCATCTCCATCGTTTGATACCACCGCTAAAGTACCAACCACCTCCTCCTGCATCTAAATAAGTGTACTCTCTTCGCTTGTTGTCTCGTCGAGTGACGGTTCTGCCACGTGGTCTTGGGATGTCCCAACAGTTAACACCCCATCCAGGAATTATATTCACATAAGTTAAGTAGTATATTTTCAATTAGTTTTAATAACTGCATTATTCTCACATACTCTATAAACAAAGTCTCTTCACTTGAAAAAAAAGAGGGAAATGAGCTTCTACATACATGTATTTGTTGGTGTAGATTGCAAAAAAAATAACAAAGTTGTAACTTATTTTAAGATACTAAGTATGTAGGTGAATGTTATTTGGGAATATTTACAAATATGATGTAATCTAAAGGGACATGAATGAGGTAATTGGGGTTGTTGGCGACCTCACAACTAAAACCGGTGAAGGCTGGTGTATGTGTGTCATGTGTAAATATTGTGTAAATGTTGGAGGCATTGTTCTAATTATTCTCTTCTTTTTTTAAGTTGTTTTTTTCCCAAGGAAACTTATTTAACACTTTCCCTCATTATAAGGATGGTACTTAGGGTAAACTAGATTCTTTAGGGCTCAAGGCCAAGTCAACATCTCAACAACAATCAACTTACAAAGAGTAAACATCTCATAAAGTGGGATTTGAACCTGGTTGGGGGAGGATATAAATTTTCCTCGCTACCACTATAGCTACACTCAATTGAGAACCTCCTTCTAAATTATGAATGGAAAAAAAAGAATTATATGTATCTATATATAGTCAAAATAAATCAATAAAACAAAAAGTTAAGTCAACTAAACTATAAAACATAACAGTTAAAAATTAACAATATAAAATTGCAAGTATCCATTTAGTTCACATCATATTTGTATCTCTTTATTTTGACTGGTGTAAAGAAGAGAATCAATATTACTAAAATAAGAAGTAATTCTCATGAGCTGCATAGTGAAACTGGGCATTCAACAATCCCGAAAATACCATGGCAAGAAAGAATTTGTCACATTTGTGACACCAATAGGGTTGAAGATGCAAAGCATTTTCTCCTAGAATGCTCTACGTATACCCAAATCATATCCCAATTTCCAAATATTTGTCACAATACCGACCTTCCTGACCTTCTAAGTCATCAAAACTTTAGTGATCTTGGAACGCTTCTCTTAATGTTTTTCAAGCATCGAAATAACATTTTAAAGAAATCTAAGTAATCTTTTGCTTTCTTAAAGTTCAATAGACCATTTTTTTGTCTCAGTGGACGTTAACCATCATCATCATCATCATCATCATCATCATCATTTATATATATATATATATATATATGATGATGATGATGATGATGATGATGATGATGATGGTTAACGTCCATTGAGACAAAAAAATGGTCTATATGGCACTATCTTTGTTGTAACTACATGACCTCTCTAATATGTCCTATTTGCGACTTGAGTTCAGCTTTAGCAGTTGGACTTAAAAATCCAAGAACCATATTTAATTTCCTCTCTGATAACCTCCTACAACCTTTCAAATTCTGGCACCATCTTGGTTGCAACTACACGACCTCTCTGATACGTCCTCTCTGCCACTTGAGTTCATCTTTGGCAGTTGGACTTGTGGCATAAGCTTGCTAAGGTTGTGGCTTATGGATGTTTTAGAAATTGGACTTGTGACATCATCATGTTGAGGGGGCTGGTGGTGAAAATTCATAACCAGTACTTTGTTTGCAATAAAATTTGTAGTCCTTGTCCTGGTACAAAAAATAATTAACATAGATATTTAATTGGGTAAGTTATATGCTTGTAGTAATATATCTTGTAGATAAAAATTACTTGTAATACCTGTAATTTCTAGAATTATTATTCTATTTTATTAGAAGTTACATACTTGTAATTAGTATTGGTTACATGCCAAATTATTATCTAGCTAGTCTCTATCACCCTTGCTAAATGGTCTTAAAAAAACATTCA
>CBVK0103502652.1:1936-16107 GCA_900067695.1 Picea abies
AGTATAATTCAACAGAGATCCCACAATATGGGTTGATTTAGGATTCAAAATGAAATTCAACAGAGAACTCACAAATACAAATTCAGACTTAATTCCATAGCTTACTAGTGAACAATACACTATTAATTTCTTTAAATTGTCTCAACTAAAAACTCTGATCACATGAACTTCAAATATGGATGAAAATACCAATTTTAAAACATAGACCATACAAAATATAAATTTGAATTTTACAATGAGGATCAAGCCACTCAAATTTAGAGCTCAAAAAATGCCTGAAATTACAATGAAAATTGGAAAATTGTAAACACCATAACTATTATTCGTTTGGAAGCAATTGAAACAATTGGCATTTAGAATTTCTAGTGATTCTATAGTGTCCATACCAAATATAACACACTAAAATACTCATACTATGATGCAAGAGCATCACTTTTGATCAGTAGTGTGTCAGCATCCATCATAACAACGCATAAGGAGGGGGCAGATCTCGATGATAGAGAAGCTCTATCCTTCTCATTTTGTTTTAAATTTATCATTTAATGTAATAAATATTGTAAAGGCTCGAGGAGGGAAGAGCCATTGTATTTGTAAGGATAATTGTAAATCTCCTTTAATGGGTTGTAGTTGTAGAGATTCTGAGCATTGCCTCAGATGTAAATATGTAAATCAATATTTAGTATAGTAGTTTACTGATAGGGATACATTTAATTAGACATGATAGCACTAGAATAATCTGGAGGGAAGGCTCGATAAGCCCCTTCATGTATAAATCAATGTAATATATTCCCCAAAGAGGTTGTTAGTAGTTGTTGAAAAGTAGTTAAGAAGTTTTTGTGAGCAAAGGGAGGAGAGGAGAGAAGAAGTTGAGACTCTGTCGTAGTCTAGCATTGTAAACATTGTAAAGTATTGAAAACATTCACAACTAATAGAAATTGAGTTTATTTTCGAGTATCTCTATGTGTCTGTGTGAATGTATATGCATGTTTGTAAATGCTATGAGTTCTAGTGTGTTTCTTTGTAGGAATATTTGAATTCCCTATCTGTGTGAAATTATGAGTGTTCTGGGCTCTCACAGCTGTGTAAGGAGTGCACATTAGAGTTGTTAGAAAAATCTAAAAGGACAATGCAAGGAGTGCATAAGAAATCAGTTAGGAGTTCTGTGAGGAGCGTGCCAGGTGGGCACACCAGAACCAGTCATAAAATTAGGAGGGAAAATAAGCCAATGTAAGGAGTGCATTGAGGGTTGTTACAAAAGTCCACAAAATCTTATGAGGAAGAGTATGGATGCTAGGAGGGAACAAGGAGTTACATTGGAGAAGAAAAGGTTGAGCCCCTATGAAGTTCGAAGAATTGGAATCTCGGAAGGGATAGTGCAAGTCTACACAGAGCGAGCGCAAGGAGTGTGCCTACACTCACAGTAGTGTAAAATCTCAGAGGGGAAACTAGAGAACACTCACAGTAGTGTAAAATCTCAGAGGGGAAACTAGTGTAAGGAGTGCACAATGCCCACACAAGGAGTGCGAAGGTTGAACCATCTACAGGTTCAAATAACTCAAGAGAGATATTGCAAGGAGTGCGTAGGTGACTTTTACAAGTCTCAATATTAGAGGAGAGATAGAGTAAGGAGTGAAAAGGTGAATTCTTTAAGTACTAAGCTCAGGAGGGAAGCGCAAAGTGTACACCAGAGTTCAATTATTTTAAATGAAAATCTTAGGAGGGAAGCGCAAGGTGTGCACTAGCATTCAATTCATTAAAGTGACAAAGCTCGAGGAGGGATAGTGTGAGAAAAATCCCCAAGAGGAGAAGTCCCTTTGTTTTTAAGGGCGGGTGGACGAGATATGTTTGGGAGGAGTCACAATCCCTCACAACCATTGGATCAAGGAGAAGGAGCATTGTTGTTAAAACCCCAATTTCTTTGGACTTCGCCGCTCTGACAGTTTTTTGAGTTGTTTTTGTAAGGAGGCAAAATACTTGAAGCTCGAAGCCCCAAAGTGGATCTACACCATAGATCACAGGGAGAGTGTGATTCATTGGATCCCAAGTGGTTCGAAGATCCGACACTCCAAAAGAATTTGGTTGTTTTTGCATGGTGCGGAATTCCCCGGAGTCCCAAATTCCAGAGTAAATCATGACTATTGGTTGTTGGGTACATGTGTCCACAGATCCTCGAGTGTTCAGAGTTCGGCAGTTCAAGAGATTGTGTGTAAAATTTGGTTTGGTGTAGGATTCTTCGAAGCCCTGAAGCTCGAAGTCAACCTTGATCATTCATCGACGGGTAAATGTGGACCATATATCCTGAGGTATTCAGTATTCGACAGTTCGGGAGAAATAATTCGTTAAGGTGGGAAAAGTCCTAAAGCCCAGAGTCCGGAGTGAACATGGACCATTGATCCAAGGAAAATGTTGGTCATCAGATCCGTGGATTCGTACCTTCGCGATTTCGAAGGTATTGCATGTTCAAGGTGTAGAAGGCCCTGAAGCCCATAACTCTAAAGTTTCTATGAGTCATAGATATTGGCAAGGGGTGCCGGTCGTTGATATCACAACTCTTTAGGAGTTCATTAGTTCGGCATTCACGATAATCAGAGTGTGTTGTGGGAAAAAAATTTGAAGCCTGAATTTCTAGAGCATCGAAGTAGCGCCTTTTATCTAAGCACTTGGTTCTATCCCTTGGTCACATGAGATTTATGCCAGGGAAAAGGAGCTAGGGCTTGAAGATTGATTTTAAAGGGAAAATGGGGCTTAAGATTAAAGCACCCACGGGTTTTTGTGGGACCTGCACAAAGAAAATAAAGGGCCCATGAACATTTGGAGAGGATCCAACAGGGATATGAGAGCTAATTAAACTCCTGTGTGAACTATCCTAGACTGGGAGGTCACACGAGCCCCAAGAAAAGGTGGGGGTTTGCATCAAGTGGTATCAGAGCTTGCGATATTTTTGTTTGATACCATCAAGTGGTATCAGAGTGAGAATATATTTGTAGACATCAGACATAAAAGAAGTGGTAAAGGAGAGATAGAGTGTTGATTCTTTGTGTGAATATTGTTTTAATGTGCGTAGTAGACAATAGACAATTGGGAGAGTTCCAGAAGAAATTTGGTGGTGCTGTCAGTTGCATAGCAGACAGAAGACAACCAGGTGGGCTTAAAAAGAGAAGGAAACCAATTGAGTTCCAAGAAGGGGAGAAGAGTGGGACCTCTGTTTATAGATAGTAGGTAGAGAAGGATACTTTCAAAGTAGTTTAAACTCTATGAGAAGAAGATGACTACAAAAGGTCATGTGAGGAGTTCATAGGAAATTCACAGTGAAGTGGAAAAATATGTCAGATTGAAGATCATCAAGCAAACGACTAATAAGGAGTTTTCAAAGGACATGGTTAAGGTGAAGGAACGACTTGATGTGCTAATGGTACAATGGAAAAGAGATAGTGAATCCAATAAATGTGGATGGGTAATGAAGAAGGTTGCTAGATGGCCTATTCAACAATTGATTTCCAGGAGATAGAGGCACACGCTGAAAGTTTGGATAAAGGAGATAGATAAAATAAAGGAATATAATAGAGAAGTATGTATCTATAATCCTGAACAGGGGACAATCCTTGGGAAGTGTGATCATGAGAAGAGACCATCTTAGGGTCTCATGGACTCTAAGGAGAGTTTATATCAGCATGTGGAGGTGTTAACATAGGATAAAAGTGAGGCCATAGAGCCCCATGTTTTTAAAACTGACAACTTGTGTATGGATGCAGGTTCAAGTGAAGGTGGACAGCCATTTAATGCTACCATAGAAGAGAAGGAAAAAAACAAAATACCTCTCAAAGATGTTGAGGGAGCATAACTTCTAAAAGATGTTGAATAAGGAGAAAAGGATGCAAAAGATGATGACCATCATGATGGAATGATTGAGAAATGCTGGAAAGAGATTGAGTTGTTGGAACACCTGTTAAAAGAGCCTACAAGTGGAGATGATATTGTAGCTAGAAAAGTGGTATATGAGAGAAACAAGTAGCTTAAGGATAATTCCCTGCAATATGTTATTGCAAGCATGAAATAAACATAATATAACAGTGTGGCAACGGAACACAACGAAATCATTGTAGTGCAATGCAACATTATGTGTCAGCAACTGTCGAGGCTAGACATTAAAATTGAAGTGATAAGAATGTTGTTGGTGAATATGTCTCAGAGGAGACATGCAGAAAAGAGTTACATCAACAACAACATGAGACGGGTGAGAAAGGTAGAGTTCAAAAGAAGAGGCAGTGGGACACTGCAGAGTAAGGTATGGAAACCTGGGATACTGAGGATCTCCATGAAGAAAAGGTGTTGCAAGAAAAGTGGGCAACAACAGTATGAAGTTTGGGATCCAGGAGGACCTCAATCGCAGCAACAACAGAGGAGCCATGAGCAGGAGCTCATGATTTTTGTCACCAGGGGAGTATGATGCAGGAGCATCACTCCCACTCAGTAGCACGTCATCAGTCAGTGCAACAACGCATAAGGAGGGAGAAAATTACGAGGACAAATAAGCTCAATCCTTCTCATTTTGTTTTAAATTTATCATTTAATGTAATAAAGTTTGTAAAGTCTCGAGGAGGGAAGAGTCATTGTATTTGTAAGGATAATTGTAAATCGTCTTTAATGGGTCATAGTTGTACAGATCCTGAGCATTGCCTCACATATAAATATGTAAATGAGTATTTATATAGTAGCTTAGTGATAGGGATACATTTAATTAGATGTGATAACACTATAATAATCTGTAGGGAAGGCTCGAGAATCCCCTTCATGTACAAATCAATGTAATCTATGGCCAAAAAGAGGTTGTTAGTAGTTGTTGAAAAGTATTTAAGAAGCTTTTGTGAGAAAAGAGAGGAGATAAGAATCTAAGACTCTGTCACAATCCAACATTGTAAACATTGTAAAGTATTGAAAACATTCACCGTTAATAGAAATTGAGTTCATTTCTGAGTATATCTATGTGTCTGTGTGAATGTATGTGCATGTTTGTAAATGCTATGAGTTCTAGTGAAATTCCATGTCTATGTGAAATTTTGAGTGTTCTGGGCTCTCACGACTGTGCAAGGAGTGCACATTAGAGTTGTTAGAAAACTCTAAAAGGCCAACGTAAGGAGTGTGCAATAAATTAGTTAGGAGTTATGTGAGGAGCGTACCAAGTGGACACACCAGAACTAGTCATAAGCTTGGGAGGGAAAATAAACTAGCACAAGGGGTGCGTTGAGGGTTGTTACAAAATTCCACAATATCTTAGGAGGAAGAGCATGGATTATAGGAGGGCACAAGGAGTTATTTGGGAGAACAAAGGGTTGAGCCCCTGTGAAGTTCGAAGAATTGGAATCCCATAAGGGATAGTGCAAGTCTGCACAGAGCGAGCGCAAGGAGTGAACCTACACTCACAGTAGTGTAAAACCTCAGAGAGGAGACCAGTGAAAGAAGTGCACAGTGCCCACGCAAGGAGTGTGGAGGTTGAACTGTATGTAGGTTCAAATAACTCAGGAGAGATAGTGCAAGGAGTGTGCAGGTGATTTTTACAAGTCCCAAGCTCAGAGGACATATAGAACAAGGAGTGTACAGGTGAATTCTTTAAGTCCCAAGTTCAGAATGGAAGCACAAAGTGTGCGCCAGAGTTAAAGTATATTAAAATAAAATATCAGGAGGGAAACACAAGGTGTGTGCCAGATTTAAATTCATTCAAGTGACAAAGCTCAAGGACATATAGCATGAGAAAAATACCTAAGAGGAGAATTCCCTTTGTTTTTAAGGGCACGTGGGTGAGATCTGTTTGGGAGGAGTTAGAATCCCCCACATTCGTTGGATCAAGGAGAAGGAGAAAGTTTTTTAAAACCCCAATTCCTTCGAACTTCGTTGCTCCGAAAATTACTTGAGTTGTTGTAAGGAGACAAAAGCCTTGAAGCCCCGGAGTAAATCTACATCATAGATCACGAGGAGAGTGTGAGCCATTATATACCAAGTGGTTTGGTGATATGACACTCCAGAATAATTTGGTTGTTGTTGTGTGGTGCAGAATTCCCTAGAGTCCTGAATTCTAGAGTAAATCATGACCGTTGGTTGTTCGGTACACGTGTCCACAAATCCCCAAGTGTTCAGAGTTCAAAATTCTGGGATATTGTGTGTAAAATTTGGTTTGTTGCGGGATTCCTCGAATCCCGGATTCAACCTCGATAATTCATCAATCGATAAATGAGGACCGTAGATCCTGAGCTATTCGACATTCAACAGTTTGGGAGAAAGCATTGGTTAAGGTGGGAAAAGTCCCAAAGCCCAGAGTCTGGAGTGAACACATACCCTTTATCTGAGGAAAACATTAGCCGTTAGATCTGTGGATTTGGCCCTTCGTGAGTTCAAATGTATTGCATGTTGGAGGCATAGAAAGTCTTGAATCCCAGTGCCTGATATTTCCTGTGAGTCGTAAATATTGGCAAGGGGTGTGGATCGTTGATCTCGTAACTCTTCAGGAGTTCGCTAGTTCGACACTCGAGAGAATTGGAGTGTGTTGTGGGAAAAATATCCAAAGCCTGAAGTTCTAGAGCACTAAAGTAGCACCTTTTAGCTAATCGCTTGGTTCTATCCCATGGTCACATGAGATTTCCGCCAGGGAAAAGGGGCTAGCGCTTGAAGATTGATTTTAAAGGAAAAAGGGGGATTAATATTAAATCACCCGTAGGTTTTTGTGGGACCTGCACAAGGAAAATAAAGGGTCTGTGAACATTTGGAGAGGATCCAGCAAGGATCTGACAACTAATTCAACTCCTTTGTGAACGATCCTAGACCAGGAGGTCATGTTATCCCTAGTAGAAGGTGGGGGTTTGCATCATACTACAAAAAAATCAAAATATAAAAATATCGGAACCAATGAAGGTTGTGAAATGAGGATTTCCCTTCAAGTATTGTGCTCCTCTTTTATCTTGCTTTCTAATCAATGAAACTTCACTGGTACCTCCCATATAATGTTAGGGGTACTCTTCTTCCCCCTTATCCCCCCAACTGCAAAGGGGCTACACACAAGAAACCAACAATAATAGCTCCAAGACTTGCCTCCCAAAGAAGAGCTTCCACTCTTTTTGGAAGCTTGGTATCCCAACTCTCACAAGTAAAACACAATCTAATAAAAATTTGGCAACATAACAATGCTCAGAAGGTTTGATCCCTTTCCCTTCTAAATCATTTGTTTTATAGAAATTTTTTCACTGACACATGTCCTCATGCAAAAATAATTATCTTTTAATTAAATTAATTTGGATTATTCACCCACACACTTGTCACACTCTCCCCAGGTTACACCAGTAATTACCATTTTTATTTTATTTAATAAGGTCAAATTCCCTTGTATTCCTCAATGTGTTCCTATTTTCACTCTTAGGTGTCCCTCTGTTCCCCATATTCTCATTAAAGAGTGTCTCCTAACTAGATCTTAGTTAGAGTTGGATTGGGAGTCTTCTTCTAGTTATACTAGTGGTAGGTTTACTCAAGATTCTATTCTATGTACACCCAACCTCTCAAGTTATTATTTATTTCTATTTAAAAATCATTTTTTATTAATTTCATGCACACATGTGCATTTTATCCAATCTTTAGATTTTACCCACCTTTTCCTAGAATTAGATTTATCTCAATTCTTTTAATATTTTAATATTTTTAATTAGTCCGCAAATTAAACTTAGACTTAGGCTCAGTCTCAGACTTAGGCTTAGACTCTTGTTAGGATTTTCAATTAACAATTTTATCGTTTACTTAAATATTTAATCCAACAAGGTCTAATCATTTCAATGTTACTTAAATATTTAATCCAACAAGGTCTAATCATTTCAATGTTTTCTAGGCCACCTAGATTTATTGACTCAAGTTTAATTACGTGATGTACCCTTCAAGATGCACCTCTGTGCTCCAAGGGTGCCACTCTCCTTAGACTTGTTTTGAAAGTTTATCCGACCCTTGGAGTCAACACTCCACTCAGTCGACCTTGTGAGAGACTAAGGGCTTCTATGGAATAAGGACTCGTCCTTATTGTGCACTCCTTAGAAATCTTCGTGAGTGACTGTCTCAGTCCACCCTCGCGACGTGGACCTCTTGAACTAGGTAATCATTAACCTACCGTTCATACCACGACGAGAGTGCTAGTAGGTTGTGACAGAGACGTTGTCACACCTCTCCCTCGAATGTTTTTTTTTTGTGCATGGCCCCTCTATGCCTTATGTGAGTTGGATTAGCAAGCATCGTCAAGCTTGCTTCCATTGACAAAAACCGTATAAAAAATCCATATGCATCAATCATACATCAGATGTGTGTAATAATGAAATACTCAAACAATACAATCCACTCCATGACTCAATCTAGAGTCCAAGGAATCCCATTGAAGCCATCGACATCACAAACCTGTCATATGTCATGCACACTCAGGAAAACTCGTCAATAACATCTTCCAATATATATACATCAAAATAACAATAAGTCACAACACATCATCGTCATCATATATAACCCATAATCGAAACGAAATCAATATACCATAACCAGATCACTTGCATGCAAGTGTCCTCAAAGAATAAGTCAATAAGTGAGTGCTCAGTAGAACGGGATGTTACAGATCACATACACACATGCACTTTTTCTTACAAACAAAATCATTTTCTTAAAGAATTACAACTTACAATCAAGTGCAAAGTTCATATCCATTCACATTAAAATTCTTATTGTTCTTACAAACATAATGTATTTTTTAAACAATTACATTTTTTTTTGTTTGCTAATTTGTCAAATACTTGTTGTACTAGCCTATGGTCTAAGAAATGGTGACCTAGGGGTATCTAAGCCATCAAAATCACACGGGAGATGCACTCGTCATGGGTCACACCAACCCTTAGCATGGATGGATTTTATGTGTCTCCTCCTAGCTACCCTAGTTTTGAGCTTGAGTCGTCTTACAAAAGAGGTCCATTGAAACCAATCCCTCTAGTTGGATTTGACTAAACTGTTACAATTCAAAACGAAGTGAAACTCTCAAATCTATTTCCATTACACCTCTTGTAATAAATATTCACTTAGAGGAAGGACAAAAACCAAATTCAACAACCTACAAAATGTAAATAAATTTTTATGTTATTAGTGATTGACTTAAAACCAACATTTTCAACGAAATTGAAAATGAGCAATGTAAAAAATAATGACAACTTACTCTACATCATACTGTGATTTCTTCTTCCTAGCAATGTTTCACTTAGTATATGTGTCTCTTAGATTCAAGACCTACTTTGGTTAATCCTAATGACAAATAATAGCTTGATCTAATCTACACTTAATTTAAATTATATTAAGAATGGTACATAAATGTTTTCCTTTTAGAAATAAAGATTCTTTTGTGTAGTCTATACCATAAGCACTTGCTATAACAGAAAAAATATTCGCATTTGGAACAATCACATGCAAAGCTTTCAAATTTTATGCAATCCGCTTCATGCCTTCTTGCCACATAATCAACGAGCTAAAAAGGTCAAAACCTTTTCAAGATTAAAAGGTTTGAAACAAAATGACAAGTTAAGTCCTTTGAAGAGAAAATGTTTTCATGGCTTCCAAAACTCTCTGTAATTAAGTAAACCATTACAAAAAAAAAAATCCATGCACATAGTCAATTTTTTGTCAGGTGCAAACTAATTTTTTATAGACTCGGAATCAACTATTTTTACCAAAACCAACTAATTTTGTATATTAAATTGATATTAAAAATAAAAATAAATAAATATCTATACCTATTTTGTTTTAATGATACTTATTTTTTCAAAGTTGATTACTATTGTGGAGTATTGATCATTGAACTTCTTAAAACCTTAATGATATCACAATTGAATTCTCATTTTCTTAAAAAACTTTTAGTTTGAAGATAAATTTTTTATATAGTATTGATGTTGATGTTATAGCCATTCATAAATAAAATTATTAGAAATAATATCACAACTGAATTCTCATTTTTTAAGAGAATATTTTTATATAGTATTGATGTTGATGTTTTAACCATTCATAAATAAAATTATAATAGTCTCTAATAAGATCTATCAAAGACACGCCGTTTAAAACTTCTTCTTACACCCACTTTCAAAAAGATTGTCTAAAAACTTTATTTCCCATGCAAAATAACTTCCCAAAATCATTATAGATAAGTACATTCCTCGAGTTGTAAGGAAAAAGAAAGAACTCATTAAAGTAAAAAATATCATAGAGTGGGGACATGGTTGTCACCAAAGTCAAGCCACCCTTCATCTCTATCTTTCCTGGTGCTCTTAATTCAGCTTCAGCATTACACTTTCTTTAAACAAAGTATTAATGATGAAAATTTAATTCGCCATAAAGT
Source organism: Picea abies (assembly GCA_900067695.1). Classification (NCBI taxonomy): domain Eukaryota; kingdom Viridiplantae; phylum Streptophyta; class Pinopsida; order Pinales; family Pinaceae; genus Picea; species Picea abies. Next base: position 12,324 of record CBVK0103502652.1, read on the forward strand.
TATAAGCTTGATAACCCTTTCTAATCTATGAGTGTCATTTATAATATATATTATAATGTATGTATGTAATTTATAAGATATATTAGAACTTATTTATTATAAGTTATATTTTTAAGATTATATATATTAAAAATCATAATTTCTCATTCATATTAAAAAGGTTAGATTTTGTTAATGTTATGAGAGAAATCATAAAAAACCATACAGTGGTTATTATTACACAATTTTATTATTACACAATTGATATATAGAGAAATTAAGTGGGAGAAAGAGTGCAAGTATCATTGAGGAAAAAGGTCTTCAATCCTGCATTTTTTCCTTTCTCCTTTTTTCTCTCAATCCACTTCTCTTGGGAAGTTTCAATGGGATTGTACATTAGAATTTGAATTTCTAGAATTAGGAGTGAGAGCCAACTTTTTATAAGAATCAAAGTTGTCATATTCATGAGATATGTTCTTTTTTCACAATGGGGCTTCATTGATAGCTACTTCCAGCAAGGGGGGATCCCATAATGCATTGTCTCTTCAATCTGCACTTCTAGACCAACATTGACATCCTTCTCAAATCCCATTGCGCAGAAAGATTTTTCATTATGATCTTGTTCATCCACTAAGACCCACAACTCATATGATTGTCATCATTTCAATTTGGGATGGGGATATTTTTTTTTCTTTGGATAAACCCTTACCTAGGGACAAGAATCCTGAAGATATTCTATTTTTTGGTATACGTAACATTGAAAAGATATTTTCCCATAATCCAAAATCTAAATCCAATGAAAAGTTCCTTTTGCAAAATCGTCTTGTCCACTGGACCTTTATTGAGATCAATCTCAACAAAGACTCAAACATATGTGAAAAGAGCTAGTTTAAGACTCTTTGGATATGTTTTTAAATATCTTCCTAATTTATTCCCAATATCATTAAACATTGATAAATTCCAGAAATGTAGTGGAAAATATAAGGGTTGGACTAAAACAGGAATTGTTGTGACAATGATAGTGGTTGGGTTTGAATCAGGGGGTAATGAAGAGACCTTGTATGGACCAAAACCACAAACCTTGCTAAAAACATATCAGTTAATCTTCGGGAGAAATAATTTGAACAAGGAAGAGGCCTTTTGAGTAGAGATATACCTCCCAATGTTTTGTCTAGTTTGAATGAATCCACTAGTACAGATCTGATGAAGAAGGTCAAAAACCATTGAATTGACAAATATAGATGTGTCATATAATGAGAGAATACCTTGAGCTTCAACTTTGTGACGTTCAGTGACACACCTCTTCAAAATTCTCCATTACATATGAACTAGGCATAGAAAGGTTGAGAGTAGTTCCAAATATGTCCATATGATGTAGACAAATAACATAAATTTGTCCTCAAGTTGTATTCCCCAACAAACAAGATGATTGTAATCCAAAAGAATCCTTGTAGAAGGTCCAATTTCTTCTTTATATATACCACAAAATCAGTGGAATTCTCCCACAAGCTTAAGGTCTTCCTACTTAGAGACTTGACCATAATGTTAAAAATTTATTTGATATTAGCCATTTTTTCAAATGCCTTTGTACATGCATTTTGTCAAACAATTTCATGTAGGGATTTTGTCAAATACTTGGCATGCATCCTAGTGACAAAATAAAATACTAGACGAGCATATATTTTCAATAAGGTTCAACCATATCACTTTCATGCAAACATTTCGTCAAACACTTGGTTTATGTTCTAGTCAGAGAAAATATTGGACTTGATTTGCTCACAAGAAGGTTGGACCATATCACTAGTTCAAATTGTTACTATTATAGTATTTTTTTTTCTATTTTAAATTCTAGAGTAATGCATAGAAAAAAAAAAGTTATACAATTGACTTGTTAGAGGGTATTATGGCTTTAATTTGTTTAGATTTTGAAAACGAGAAAAAATAAATAAGAAAAAAGACTTAATGAACCAATTTAGAGGATATACAAAGTTATGTTTCTATAAGATTTCATCGAGTACTTTAAGGTAGCCATGGGGATAGCCAAAAGTAGTGGTCAAATATGTGAGGTAAGCATATCATTCTTTGCATGTACAAACATGTAAAAAAAATCAGCATCCATGTTCTCCATAAACCCTGCAAAATGATCTTTTCACCCTTCTAATGATATGTGTGCTCCTTATTAATGATTTCATTGTTGTTTTAGGTTTATATTTAAAATTCATAGGGATGTAAGGTTTATTATTGTCACTATTATGAACTTTATTGTCTTTTTTCACATTAACTTCTTTTAATTTGTGATGGCTACTAAACATTAGAAGTATGCCAACCTTTTTCAACTATGTCTTCGCTACTACTCATAATAATAGATGTAGAAACTTTCCTAATTTTAACAATCTATGCTTAAAATACAAATATTGATTTACTTAACTATAGATAATTACATCCAACATCAATGAATATAATACCAGTGTAGATCCATATCTATCATATGTCAAGAGGGATCAAATCCCTCGGTGCACACATTTACTCAAAGTTTATCATTCTAAAAAAGGTTGAGATGCTTTATATAACTTAGTATAAGGGAGAAGTGTAATTCTTGCCATGCTTAATATAAAGTTAACATGTAGCATTTAAAAAATATATTTCAATGTCAGACTTAAATAAAATATTTCAATATCCAACTTAAATAAAATATTTTCATATCAACTTTATATATATATATAGAAGTTGAACCTATGGTAGACAACATCAATCCTCTGCACAAAAAATGTTTTCACGACTTCCAAAACTATTTGTACATAATTAAACCGCTGCAAAAGAAGCCATGTACATACACATTTTCTATAATCATGCTTCAAATGGGAACATTTTCTCACTCGTTCAACTATACAGTGAGGATCGATAGTTTGACCTTGAGAAGCCCTCACTCGTGTCTCTGGAGCTCCATTCAAAATATCTCAAGCAGTAGTTGTTGATTGCGGTTGAGAAATAAAAAAATGATTCCCATGTTGGCTTAATTATAACATCTAGAGATCAGTACTCTGCATTGCAACAATGCATGTTTAAAATTACAAGGGAAATAAACAAAGAAAAGTCTTGAAAACTATACAAGTAAAATGGAGAGTGAAGATCATTTAGTAGATCAATATACCTCATGGCAGGGTTATGATCCTAGTTGTATATGACCATGATGGTAAGGTTATGATATTAATTGTGTCCAAGCATGTTGGTAGGGTTGTGCACATCCAATGACATGAATAATTTGGGATGAAGCTCTATGTGGAGAAATTGGACCAAGTGTGTTCAACTGATATACATCATACGTACTCTGAAAAAATTGTCTCTGTAAGGAAACTTGTATATTCCCATCTAGTAGAAACTTGCTATCAAGTTGAGAATGACCTTGTAGGAGAAAACATATCTTGGTGATGCAAGTTTTTCTATGGTTAATTATAAACTAATAGCTTGTTTTAACCAACAAGCACACCATAAATTAATAGATTTTTTTCACCATAAATAACACTAGAAGAACTACTCTCAACTTCTAAGTATGTTGAGACTCTTGAACTTCCTTGACGTATTGTCATCAAGGAAATTGTAGGTCCTCCAGAACCACTATCCAAGCATGATCTTCTAGGATTAACTATGTATTCAGATGAAGATGATAGAAGTTTTTCAAAAACACCACCCATTCCAGAACTCTTAATTAAAACACAAATGCTCTTGAATTTCTCCAAAAATTGGCAATAAACTATAGAGCTTCTGGTATGGACACAAGGAACGTCAAGAAAAACTCACCTAATTT
>CBVK0103502653.1:0-34640 GCA_900067695.1 Picea abies
AAATTAGGTGAGTTTTTCTTGACGTTCCTTGTGTCCATACCAGAAGCTCTTTAGTTTATTGCCAATTGTTGGAGAAATTCAAGAACATTTCTCTTTCAATTGAGAGTTATGTAATGGATGATGTTTTTTAACAATCTCTATCATCCTCATTCAAATACATAGGTAATCCTGACATATCATGTTTGTATAGTGGCAGACCTGAAAATTGCTTGATGGAAATTAATTCAAGGGAGCTCAAGAGTCTCAACATACTTAGAAGGTAATAATAGTTCTTCTAGTGTGATTGTTGGTGAAAACAAGATATTAGTTTATAGTGTGAATTCCGGTGAAAGAAAGTTATTAGTTTATAATGAATTACCTAAACTTTTGTGCTACCAGAATTCGCTACTGAACTTTATTCATTGTGCATTTTATTTGTATGGATTTAATGGCTTCTGTTTGTTTAAAAAGCAAAGAATCAACATCCTTGAATCATAATGCAACATGGTAATAAATTTTTCCCTGAATATTACTCCATAACCTCCTACAATCGAGGCTTCCAACAACTCATTGAAGAGGAATTACAAAGAAGAAGAAGCAATTCATATTCTCACTGGAACAATGAATATGGAACAATAAAACTCCCTCCCTTGATGTGTGGCAAGATGAGGAAAATGGAAATCAATTCTATCATTCATCCTCATGTACTTAAAAAGTTTTAGAATTCTAGGAGTCTATGTTAAGCAGATCACGAACAAGAATATTTGAAATGTATTTTTGTAGTAGATTTTCACCTATTCTTTATTACTCGTAATTTTTGAAATTTGGATAGTCTTCATGTAACTATTGTTGAACGTAGAGTGGACCATGTGACTCACTTGTAGCCAGTAGGTGCCGTTAGGGTTCTAACCATTGGGGTAATTTGGGTCTGAGCATGGCCAGAAGTCGTCCCCAACTCGGCCTACGGAGATCAAGTCCGTGTCGAGGTAGACGAAGTTGTTTCCAAGTTGTTTCCATTCTCCATGCTGGAGATGACTCCATTTCCATTAAAGTACTTCCACACAGAAGCGCTCAAACCCTAGAAATAGGCTTTATTTAGATCGACCTGACCGCCCAGCTCTTGGCACAGCAAATCCATGACATGAATAACGTCGATTTTAACGCCGTCGATCCCCGCCTGAGAAATATAGGAGTGCATTTCTTTGTACATATCATGGGCACACTCCAGCCGGACAAGACCGATGTCATTGTCGACGATCTTGTCAACATGGAGGTGGGAAAAAGTGGCGATGTCAATAGTTTGAGATTGTGTTGCGTTGATGGAAAATTGAAATTTTGGTAAATCTAATAAGGAGGCTTACACGAGAAGCAAGTCTAGGGCTGTTGAAATTTATCATTCAATGATTGGAGATAGGGTTATGCTTTCATTGTGGTCTGCAACACCCAATGGCATGAGTCTCATATTCAATGGGTATGTGTAATGGATGGACAAGTGGATGCATGAGCTCGACACCAACGAGTTACAGTGACAAGTTTCTCTTTGCATCCTACATATTAAAATTTGCAAATTTTTGGCATTAAGCCCTATAGCTCTGCATTCTTGTTTGAGTTGTGTAAGCAGTGAATCGGCCTTCTCAGGCATGCAAGTTTGTTCTGCAATGATCATAGAAGCCATGTGAGTTCATGGATGAAAGAGACATAGGATCGGAAGAATGAATATAAGATGTGCCTGTGCTATGGTTTAGAGGTTACGACACATCGAATTGCAACCAATTTCAACAAGGTGAAGAGGGTTCTCCCGAATGAGGGAGTAGTCAGTGAGGAAAATTGGACAAGCAGGGTTTACTATAGTGAAAAAGGGAATTGACCTCTAAGTTAGAAATTAAGGATCTTAACTTAATGCATTATTTGGGACTTAGGTACTTCTCAGGTGGAGAAGTAATGTTGCATGGTTATACAGACACTGGGAAGGGAGTGCATTGGATAGACAGAGCACTTTAGGGTGTTTCTTTATCTTGGGTTCTGTTATGATTTCCTGGCTTAGCAGGAAGCAAAATTCCGTAGCACTCAGTATAGTAGAGGCGGAGTACACATCAGTTAGTGTGGCAGTCTGCAAGCAGTATGGATTAAAAATATCCTTGCATATTTATTTGGTTAGATGCTTGAGCCTACGTTGATTCATTGTGACAATCAAAGTTGCATAAGACTATCAATGTATACAGTTTCTCATGAAAAGTCAAAGCATGTATAGATTAAAAATATCCTTGCATATTTATTTGGTTAGATGCTTGAGCCTACGTTGATTCATTGTGACAATCAAAGTTGCATAAGACTATCAATGTATACAGTTTCTCATGAAAAATCAAAGCATGTATAGATTAAATATCACTAAATACGAGAAATGGTATAGAAGGGAGAAATGAAGCTCTAGTACATCTCCATCGATGAGAAGATAGCAGATATTCTGACGAATTCCTTGTCCAAAGGGAAGTTTGTATACATCAGGGACAAGATGGGGCTTGTAGAGATTACTCCTCTGGTTGAGAGGGAGTGTTGATATTCTTGATATTGAACCAGTGGATGGTCTTGCTCTAGTGTGGAACAACAATGTAATATTTTAAGCACTCAAGACTTGAAGATGACAACAGTGACTGTAGTAGGCGTTGGGTAGCAAGAAAATTGGCAACAAGGGTCATTATCCATGATATAGGATCCCTTATTTCTTTGAAGGACCATTTTCCCTGGTACAAGAGCTCAGAAAATGTCTTATTGTATTTGAGCCACTTTCCTTGGTACAGGTGCTCAATAATGTTATGCATGTCATCAATATTTCTAGTGTGCAAGCAATGAAAGAGAAAAGGAGATCGGTCCCCTTGATCTTCTCTCTTTCTGGTGTAGTCTCCAGAAGGGGGACCTAGTTAGTGGATAGTGAGATCACATGGCAGGTAACGTGATATGTTTTGAAGTGTCACTCAGAGGGAGTCAAGACTCAAGGGGATTCATCTAGCTCATGCAAAGAATCATACGTGGAGGGAAAGACCTCCCAATATGATGTCATGGAGTGACATCACCAAAAATGATGCTCAGAGATAGGTAGTCTCTAGGAACAATGTACCTCCCAGGACGAGACTATGCTAAGTAGTAAAGAAATTTCCAGTGACCATGAACGCAAGTTATGGTGATGAACCCTGTGATGGAGGAAGATATAGTATGAGACTTAGAGAGAGCATTTGTAGCAGTCCCGACACATGATTCAAGCCATGATATGTTGAGGGAGCAGGTATGGCAGCCATTCTAGTGTATGTATAGGAACTCCCAGAGAGGGAGGCGATACTACATCCATAGGGAGCAGAGATTGAGTTACCTCCAGAGAAGGAGGAAGAGCTACCCTCTGTATCAGAGGGAGCAAAGACAAAGGAGGAGTCACCTCCAACTCCAGAGGGAGTAGTTATTAAGCCACTCTAAAATCTAGATAGAGCAGTTGTAGAGGAACAAATTGCAGAGAGAGAGTGGAGAATTAAGTTCCATAGAGAGCATCCTCAAAGGAGAGAAGTTGTTGACAGATTAGAGAAGCTACTTTGAGTCTCAGTGTTTAGCAGTTATAGAGTCCCAGAGGGAGCAGATGCAGAATCCCAGAGGGAGTAGATGCAGAGAGAGTGGAGGACCTTCTCTCAAGAAGAGAGCCAGATAATTCTTTGTAGTAAGCACCCTGAGCCAGCTCATTATTGAGCAGATTAAGTTGCACCGGAGCAAGTGTACCAATGTGGTACAATTGGATATGTCTTAGGAGATGAAGAGAGTCTGCAGAGATATATAGTTTTTTCTAGGAAGAGAGTGCAATTGACATGAATGACACCAAAGGGTGTTGCTTCATCTCAAGATCATTCAGGATTCGTGGAAGCATACTTCTATAAAACTCGGTACTGCAGAGGAAGAATATATCACAACGAATGACATGATTCGTAAAAGCGATGAAGCTTCAGAGGCTTCTCCCAGGATTTTATCTAAGACATAGTGTAGATGAAGCAGCCATGCTTCAGCACAAAGACGAGTAGATTGATGACATTCATGGCATCTGACATATGCTTACCATCAATCAGTTGGCTAGTTGGTGAACCACTCTATTGATGTGAATGTCTTCCCTCGTTAAGAGGGAATGCTGATATGATTACATCATGAGACATTCTCCCCGGAGGGTCATGTGTGGACTTCATCATAATCTGCCTCAGATGGTCAGATGAAGGAACCAAGACATTGGTTTCATGTGGAAACCTCGATATGTCTTATGAGACATTGGTTCCATGAGGGAATCTCGACATGTCTTGTGAGACATTGGTTCCATGAAGGAACCTCGATATGTATTAGACATTGGTTTCATGAGGGAACCTAGATATTTCAAGTATGGTCCAAGATGACTTAGTGTGATCATCCCCAAGGGACTGGCCACCCCTTATAGGATGATCTAGCTCAAGTCTTGTGTATATAAACTACATTTTTGACATGGTGCAGAGGAAGGAAGTACTAGGTGTAGTACCTTCCTACAGATGAACATGTTGTTGATTTTCTTACCAAACCTCTTACCAGGACAAAGTTTGAATACTTCCATGACAGACTTGGCATGGAAGAAAATGCCTCCCTCGCTGAGAAGGAGTGTTAATGTTTGCAACATCCTGAGATATTCTCCAGATCATACTCCTCTGTGATTGAGTTGAGTTGATATGTGATGACACCTATCCGAGAGGGATAAGTGGGTTTGGGCTAATAGCCCAACATCCCTTGTGGAGAGAACATGAGGACACGTCTCTTGTGGAGATAAAATGAGGACACATCATGGTAGTTTACCTTGATGTCACACACTATGGGTAGTTGACCCTAGTTTTTCTAGAGGGAGTAGTCACTAGAAGTCCACATGGGAGTGCCATGTGTGACAGAATTGTTACTACAATATCTCAAGTAAGCATCGGGTGTATCTTCTCCTAAATTGGGCTGCAGACCAAGGGAGATAGATGCATTTATCAAAAAGGTGTACTTGTGGTAAATGGGCCTAGGTGTAGTCCTTCCTTGATCGTGACAAGGAATAATATGGACTCGAGGTGCTTTCCATGTGTCAGTTAGCATCGAGCTAACATTCACTCACATGGTTGTACATGTGGTGAACGACCATGATGTTAGATGCTATCACATAGTGAACGACTATGATGTTAGATGCTATCATATGGTGAATGACCTAGTCATGGTGATAAAGAATCAAGATGCTAGATGTTATCACATGAGGACCCCAAAGTGAGCTTGATCTCAGAGAAAGTCAATTAGCTCAAAGGGAGAGTCGCAGAAGGAGTTTCCCCTCTATTCAGGTGGGAGAGAGACAACTCCCAAGACCTACAGACAAGTGTCATGAGTCTAGGGTGAATTTTTTATACTTCAGAGACAAGCTTTGGCATGATGAAGAATGTCTCCCTCTTTGAGAGAGAGTGTTTATGTATATATTCCTCCATATATATATATATATATATGACATGATATTTATAATATAAGGTATAAATATATATAATAAATAAGTAGTTATTTATTATCCAAGGGACACATCCCTTCATGGATGATCACCATATGTTCTCTATATATGGAACACTCATCATTGTAATAATCAATCGACCATATATCATCTCATATGAAAAATCAACATAATCAAACTTGGATTTATAAAAGTCAAAGATTATCATATATTATTGATATACTAAATATAGAGTATTTTATATTATCACTACTTTGAGTCCTTAAATAAATAAATATCACATTAACTAAAATCATAATGAATTCATCATAACTTTTATATACCAACATAGATCCATCTTAATCCAATATCTATCAAACACCGAGAGGGATTAAATCTCTTGAGGTGAAAACATTTCCTCAAGTTTTTCACTCTAAAAGATGTGTGCACATTGAGAGATTTGATCTCTCTTGATATATAAAGGGGTAAGATAGATCTAGGCTGATATATAAAAGTTAAGCTAACTTCATTATGATTTTAATTAATGTGAGATTTATTTATTTAAGGTGTCAAATTAATGATAATAAAAAATACTTATATTTAGTATTTCAAGAATATATATCATATATTGAGATGATAAATTATCAATATATTAAAAAATGTGAGGTTTATATGTAGTTAAATATTTCCAAATAAAAATATGGCACATGGTATTCTTTGAATTTTATAGAAGTTTGATTATGGTTGACACAATTTCTTGAAACTCTATTGGTTTTGAATTTCAACTCACCAACAAAGAAGTTTGATTATGGTTGACCCAATTTATTGAAACTCTATCGATTCTTAAATTCCAACTAATCAACAAGGAATTTTCTTATGAGGTCCATTTTAAACTGAAGTTCACTTTAATACAATGTTAAGAACGAAAGTAATTACACATCTCTCTCATAGTGGAATGTAGAAAGTGCCTCTCTATGAAATCACAATAGAAGCCCATTATTACATCTACCCCAATTATCACTTGTGTTCCGTCACCCACCCACCAAGATGAGAGCCTATGACAAGAAAGACACAAACATATCCCTCCATTGGTTAAATACATTTTGAGTAGATTTTGCATTTTGTCCTATTCCAATCAATCAAAGAATTAGGGGATATATACTTTTGAATTAAGATCATACTCCAAATTTTATCCTTTGTAAATGCATTCCATAAAGATTTTATAGCCAAATAATGACCCAAAATATGAATGTGCTTATAGCCACACACCCCCAAAACTAGTAGGGCTAACCAAATTTTGAATCCTAACCCAATGTGATCCTTTAAATTCACTACTACCTTGCCAAAGGGAATTATAACAAAAATTATGAATTTTCTCCAATACACCTTTTAGAATATTCACAATAATGTGCCAATAGTGTGGCAATAAATATGTATGCCCACTAGTACTAACTTCACTAGGACCAATATTCCCCTTCTTGACAACCACCTTTTTCATGGGAGTGCAATTATTTTCTCGATTTTGGAAACCAACCACCACCAATGTGCCCTTCCAAAACAATTAGGCTTTAGTATAAACCTCGGGTAATTAAATCCATCATTCAAATCCAAGTTCTGATAAGGTAAAAATGTTTTCAAATTAACTGAGACTTATAATCATTCACCTCCATACCTATTTACTTACTATATATTTGAATTAATTCCAAAAACCATGATCCATCTCTATAGAATGTAAAGAGAAATAAAATGACATCATCCACAAAAACAAAATCAAAATGAGACAATGCTTCCTCCTCTATACTGACATATTGAATAAACCTCACCCTCCTTGCCACCTTCTACCACCAGAAGAAAAATATATGGAAAAAGATGAAACCCCTACCTTATCCCTCTAAAAGACTTAAAAAATCTAGAGGAAACACCATTTATCTATATTGCAAAGGAAGAAGTAGCAAGAAGTAGTTACACAACACACTATCGTAAAAAGAAGAACCCACTATGTAAAAGAAATAACATAAGATAAAAACATGATACATTTTCATAAGACTTTGAAAAATCCACCTTGATTACAAGTGCATGCCTAGAATTTTTATAGAATGAAGACCCTCTTGTGTTGTACCAAGGGCCTTGTGGATTTGTTTTCGTTGAAGAAATCCAAAAAGTCAATATGTTTAAAGATTAAAGTAAACATAAAGTAAAAGAGTATATCGGTTGGAAAAAAATCAAATTGAATTTATAACATATATTTTTTCACGATTGATTATTAAAGAAATGATGAAATTAGACCTAAATTAATTTTGTAAATAATTATAAACAATAATTTAATTCAAAGGGTACGTTTTTTTATTTCATGTTTACTTTAATCCTTAAACCTATTGAATTTTTGTATTAAGTTAATGTTTATAATTATTTATAAAATTAATTTTAGTCCTAATCACATTTTTTCTTACTTTGTGAATGCTTAACAAATATCTAATAAATATTCATTTTCAATAATTTCCAATGGGTATCCTTCTATTTTAATATTATTCTCGATGGATAACTATTATTTGAATCTTTTAATTCTTTCACCAACATTATTTTCACCATTATTACAACTTTATTTGTCCCTTATAATGAATGACATGTCCACTTGAAATGTCAGACATTTCATAAATCGTGTCCACTCAAATGTGAGATGTTTCATAAACTTACACACAGTTAATTTCTAAAAAACAAACAATTTATTTCCAGAAAATTTAACACATTATGACTAACTGTGAAAATATACACACTCAAATACTTTATAAACTATTACATGCTAGATCATAATAGAAAAAAATTAAAATTCATCCTTATAATAGCAAAATGACCATTATGGAATTCAAAAAGTACAAAGTGATTTTCTATTAGATCAAGGCCTTCTTTGGAGAGTTTGTCAACAACTTGATATATGTGTGAACCTGATATCTTGGAATATCATAGAAATAATTGTATGTTGTGTATCTATCACAAGTAATCCTATGTTTTGGATTTATACATGTTCATTCATTTAATAACCAATAAGGAGTCACAGACTACTTGGGTATTTCTCATATCCTTATCCATAGAAAATTTCAGAAAATAAAAGTGTCATTAATTCTCCAATGTTGTTGGTCCCAATGCAAATATTTGATTTGAAAAAAAAAGCAATGAGATTCAGAAAGAAAAAAATTAAATCCAATCCCAACAGCTTTGTTTTGACATTGACAAGTACCATCAAAATGTCCCCAGGGAATATATTTATCCACTTGAAATTCACCCAACCCTATGGTGAATTTTTTTGGGGGGGGCATCTCCTTGTAAAATGGAAGTAACCCAATCACCTAAGATGAGACTTTGAAGGTTGGAAGATGAATATCCTCAAACAAAGAGGCATTTCCAAATTCTCCATTGAACAAAAAAAGGCACTACTTGTAGGCAATCCAACTCCTTCCTTGAAAACAAAGATTGAAAGTAAGCTTCAATATTTAGACCATGCCACAATGAGTCAAAACCAAGAAATCCTTCAACCCCTCTCCAAATGGAATAATAAAAATGAAAATATATATGAGAATTATATTCCTCATGGGATTTGCATAAGGGTCACCTTATAGGACCAACCTTACCTCTTCTTTGTAAAATATCCCAAGTCAGGAGAGAGGGCTAACCTCATAAGAAATTTTGATTTGGGTGGTGCTTCACTTTGCATATATTTTTCCACCACAAAATAATTGCCACCTCAACCATTGAAAACACCGCCTAATACCCCAACTTTGTGGTATCGTAATGTCCTTTCTTATTAAATCCCCAAATAAGTTCATCATAATGTTCACAAAGTGTGATGTAATCCCTATGTATTTCAGCTACAAAAAGTTCCTAATATGTTGCAAGCCCACCATCTAGTCATAGATCAACAAAGCTCAATCAACCTTGTTTCCACATAGATGTTTCCATAGACTTATTTATTGAACTATGCCATTCTCCCAGTCTATCTTAAATGTTGGAACAAGTCTTCCAGAAGGAATATATTCCTATTACAACCCATTATTTCATCTACTGCTATTCTCACATGTGTTCCATCATCCACCTCCTAAATGAGAACCTACAATAGAAAATATAGAGACATCGCCTTCCATTGGTTAGACACATTTTGAATCAATTTCTTCTCTTTTCTAATCCAATCAATAAATGAATTAGGGGATATGTACTTATGAATTAAGATCAATCAAATATTTTGCAGCCAAAGAGTGGCCAAAAAGATGAATGTGATTTAAGCCTCACCCCCCCAAAAAAAATCCTTAGGACCAACCAACCTCTCCCACCTAACCCAATGTGATCCTTTAATTCAATACTACCTTGCAAAAGGAAATTATAATAGAACTTCTAAATTTTCTCAAATACACCTTCTGGAATATGTGCAAGATTGTTCCTATAAATAGGTATGGCCTCCAGGATTAACTTCACTAGGACCAGTCTTCCCCCCCTTGATAGTGAGAGGGAAATTAGTCTTCCCCCCCTTGATAGTGAGAGGGAAATTATTTTCTCAATTTTGGAATCCATCCACCACCAATCCGCCTTCCTATAAGAACTAATATTTAGTGTAATATCAGGTACATAATGCCCCCATTCAAGTCCAAGTGATAATAAGAAAAACATATCTCAAAATCAACCCCCTATTCCTGAATCATGCCTGAAGTAAGCAAAAATGACTTAGCATGATTCATCTCCATACCTATTTCCTTACTATATAATTGAATTAATTCTTGGAACCATGATCCCTCTCTAGAGGATCAAAATAAAAATAAAAGGACATCATCTAGAAAAAGAAAATGAGACAATGCTTCCCTCCCTATACTGAAACCTTGAATAGACCTCATTGTCTCCTCTAGTATATACCTACTTAGGCCTTCTACCACTAGAATAAAAGGATATGGAAAAATATAACATCCCTTCCTTATCCCTCTAGAGGGCCTAGAAAATATGGAGGCATCACCATTTATCAAAATTTCAAAGGAAGAAGTAGTTACACAACATATTATCCACCTAACAATCTCCAAAACCCAAGAAGCAAAAACAATAATTGAATATACAAAGCCATGATACCTTGTCACATTGGCTTTGAAAAATCAATCTTGATTACAGTTGGTGAAATTGATGAAATTTTTATAGAATGAAGACCCTCTTGTGTTGTACCAATGGCCTTGTGGATTTGTCTTCCTTAAATAAATCCAAATTGTTTGGCAAAGATGTATTTAGAGAGAATCGGCTTCAACCTTGATGTTATTACTTTTGAAATTAGCTTGTACAAGAAATTTCATAATGATATAGGTGGAGACCCATCAAAAGGATGCATATAGTCATGTTTTGGAATAAAGGATATTAAGGTTACATTTAAACTACAAGCCATCCTTTAGAATTTCTTACCTCCTTCACCACTCTCAACACATCCAGACCCAACATATCAAAGAAATATATAAATAACTCCATCGAGACCATCCATCAAGTCCGGGGCTCATGTCCTTTTTAAAATATTGTAAGATAGAAAACAACTCCTCCTATTTCCCAGGACTATACAAGTCTTCATTAAGATCATTAATAATATTTTTTGGGAGATATGACATGACTTTTATAATCTCAGTCAAATTTGCCCTCCAAGGTCCCTTTAATATCCCTCCAAAATTATTAGCCATGAGTTCTTCCGATCCTTTAAATCCTCTGATCATACCACCTTGATCTTGCATTTCCCAAATACTATTAACATTCCTTCAACGCTTGGCGAAGAATTGAAAGAACTTAGTATCATTATTCTCGAACTAGGTCCAAGTAAATTTTCTCTTAATCGCCAATCTGTCTCCTTTGTAAACAACATTTTGGTTCTCTTTGCCTCAAGCTATTTAAATCTATCTAATTTATACACTGTAGAACCATCACCAATACCTACTATCACCTCCTCCACTTCCACTAGATTGTAATCTCGAGACCTATATCTTTCCACTTCCTTCTTAATATTTTTTTGAGCCAAAAAAAATTGTTCACTAGTAGAGAGGTCCAATTTGGAATTAAAGGGCTTATGGAAAAAACCTCTTCCTTCAACCACCCCAAATTGTACTTGAATAGGGTTATGGCCCAAATTCCTAGCTCTTGCTCGAATCAATAAAGTGGCACCCTCTACAAAACTAAATCATGTGAAAAAAATATATCCAATTGTTTGAAAATCCCTTCAGACATGTTATTTCTCCACGTGGAACACTTTTTAATTGGAGAAACATCTACTATTCCACCAACTTCAAATCTCTTAGATAAAAACTCCCCTAGATGATCGTCCTTGAACTCTCCCCCCATACTTCTCTTATGTTCAAGGTAAAGTTCAATACTCACCCCATAATAAGTTTTTTAGACTTAAAGCATTGGAAATTGAGCACCCTATCCCATTACTATGGTCTCTCATCATAAATCCCATAATCATTAAGCATTGTAAAGGATACGCCCAAATGTTTTCTACAAATGTTTACACATAAACATGATTAGAAGGAATAGGATTTCATCATAGTAATGTTGTGATTCCACTCTATTTCCATCCCCCTAGACAAGCCATCCAAATATACTACAAGAAAATCCCATAAGCCCAGAACCTTCCTCGATTCAGTCACCAATAAATCCCCCTTCCTGGTACTCACCTAAATAAAAAAAACTGTGTCTAGTCAATTAACCTCCACCAACTTCTTTACAACCGATTTATTTTGATGCAAATCTACCAAGTCCAATTTGACTCAAACAGGGCCCTTGAACAAATCTGTTAGCAAATTTTCACTCGGTTGTCCCGATTTCTCTAATTGTCCTCAAATCCTTCTTTGACAGAGCCCCAAACTTCTATTTTCATGCACCAATGAACAAGTTACTTTGAACACTTATTTATTTTAGCAATTTTTATTTTTTTATAAAATAAAATAGGCTAACTGTATTGTGTTAGCCTATTTATTAATTTATTTTTAGCGATTTTTATTTTAAAAAATTAACATGCGGGTAGAGAATGGTTTTTGTTTTATTTTTTTAATTATGTTTTTTTTAAACATTTTTTTTAAATTGAAAAATTGCAAGGTATTTTCTATTATATACATAAAAGTGTTACAACATACCCAGGGGAATCTACCAAAAAGGAAACCAGATTTCCTCAACCGGAGGTTTTCATCCTAGATTTTAAACCAGAGGTCTTATGTTCAAAATTATCAGCTATAATATTTATCAAAACAATATTAATCATCTTCCTTTAATTGTCTTTATGATGTCTATAAATTATAAGACTAATAGTATATCTATAGATGGAAGAAAAACAAAAAATATCAGAAGGTTTTTCAAACCTATCATCCCTCTGCTTTACCCTGGGATTTCTCCTTCAACTCTTCATCCAAAGAATATGTTGAAGGTTTCTCAAGTGCATCCACATCAATAGGATTATTCCTAGTCCCTGAGGAGCTAGGAATTCCTTCTCCATCCTTCGTTTATTTAGTTTGGATTCTTGTAGGATAAAATTTGAAATGGATTCCATACTGAGACTTACAAAATAATTCAAATTTACCTTCAAAAACATGAACTGCATGCACAATGTCCCCCCGTTCTCACATGGTTCTCTCCCATGCTTGTCTGACCATGGCCTTCACAATCTAGTATGTTTCCTCCATTTTAAAGTATGTGGAGTCCCTTGTCCTAGAGTAGAAAGGATCAGAGACCCAATCATGAACCTCCCCCAAGACTTCTTTATCATATGTTTTCCATCGTTGGGCTATTATGACCTAAGGGGGGCATATATGGGGTTAAATGTGTATGATATGATCCCAAGGGGGGGAATATATGGAGATAAATGTAAAGGTAATGTGTAAATATATATGTAATAGGGTAGATCTAATAGTAAAGGGGCCTCATGTGTTGTGTGTGAATAGGTATATATAGATAGCATGTATTCATTATTGAGAACATGTGAATTGTGATGTATGAATGTATTTGGTTATTTGGAGGTGGTTCTCCTATTATTTAACGATTTATTGTGTAACTTATCTCTCTTATCTATATTGGAGTGGTGCTCTAAGCTCACATCCATGTACATGGTCTGAACTTATGATATATATTGGTATCTTAAGCATTTGGTTCATAATATTTGGTATAAGAGGATCGATCATAGGGTTTTTCTTCTTCAAGCAAGTCACCTTGAAATTTTCACTATAAAACTTTTTCTCAGATGCTTCAGATAGCGAAATTTGGAGGTTACTTAGAAGACATATCAATGTACCTATGGTAAAATGTTTAGGTTCTAGCTTATTATACTTTTGGAGATATATCCAATGGAATTTAGGGATTTTTACTAGACTTGGAATCAATCTCAAATGAGTCATTTTGGGAATTTTTCTATAAATTTTTCTTAGTGATATTTTAGACTATAAAATTTACATAATACTAAGAAAAAATAGCAAATTTAACCTCATAAATATTTCAGATTTTGGATCATTTTAATTTATGAGATATAGTCTATGAAAGGTAGGGTTATTTGACTACTCCTATAGCTAATATCAAATAGGTGTTTTGGGTAAAATAGTCATATATTCTCAAGTAAGGATCCAAATTCAGTGTGAATAGTTGCATTTGAAATAGGATAGTCCATAGTATTTTTGGTACAAATTTCAAAATCGGGTATTAAATATTGGACACATGGCATTCTTTACAAGTTCACTCTCCAGAAAAGGCCAAATATAAGAAAGGTTTGGGACAGTTATCATAACTTTCATTTGGTAAATATTTGTTTGTCAAACATGTGGCTTTGTAGAGAATACATATCATAGTACTACATGCAAAAATTTCAAACTCAAAAGGGAAGAATTTACAGAAACACATCACAAGGAAGGTCGACTAGAAGGACAGACTCCAAATGAGGGTTTTCAAAGGTATGTTCACTTAAAACTATCATAACTTTTGATTGAGATGTCCAATTTAGGTGAATCAAAATCCATTGGAAAGAGAAAACATAGAGGATTATATTGGAAAATTTATTATAACTAATTGAGATTGTTATCCTTAATATATTGAGGTCATAAGTTGAGGGTTGGGGTTAGACCTCAATTAAGCATCAATATCAATGCCTAAGTTTAGTGGAGATGAATATTAAGATGAAATCAATCCTATGGAATGGTGTATGTTGGTAAAGGAATATGATATGAATCCTTCAGAGATAGGGAGATTTTTTTTGGTAAAGCTTGGGAGTGGTGGATGAGTATTGATAAGGATACTAAATGGAACAATACATCTGAAGAATTTGTAGAACAATTCTTAGATAAATGGATTAAGGATACAAAAATGGAGGAAATGTATAGAATTCAAAATGAGTTAAAAGAAAAAAAAATAGATCAAGAAGAAGGGTGATGAGCTATCTAAGATATGAGATCTTAATGGAACACTCATTGAGGAGGTTCAAAAACTAAAACAAGGAAAGTGTATCAAATGGAAGGGGGAAAAGGACGAGTCAAGGGAATATTTGAAAAACAAATATGAATAGATATATATATTATGAAACCATAATAAAAAAATATTGGATGAGTTTAAGATATTGAAAGAAGAAAAGAAGAATTGTCAAAATCAAGAAGAAACAAGGATATTGGATGAAGAATATACCAAAAGACTTGAAGAGGAAATTTGCAATAAGGTTGAGGAATCCTGAAATACTAATAAGGTAAAATCATAAATGCAATCCAGAATTGAAGACAAACGTTGGAACTTGATAAATGGGGAGACAATGTAGTTTCAAAAGGAAAAAAGAAGACAATATTCAAGAAGGTCACCAGAATATACTTGAAGAAGTTGAACTTCACCTAGAGGATGTACATGCCAAATATGATGGTATTATCTCCTCAAGTCTAGAGTAATCGAATACCAAGCAAAGAGGATAGAGGATTCCATTTTCTTTGAAAATAAGATAGATGAAATGGGTGTGTTAAGTGAAGAAAAAATGTCAAATGTGAAACCATATTGACATCCTCGTTATCAGGAAAGATTTCATGGAAGACAAAAAGATTAAAATCATCATTATCAAGGAACAATATGGAATACTCATCAATATTCATGGAATATGGAATCACAAAACCACTCTTCAACAAGCTATTATCAGAGACCAACAACCACTATAAGTTGGATAAGTTACAACAACAACACATGGAATCAAAGAAAAGAAAATTATCTAACAACTAGCCACCGAGTAATAGAAAAAAGAATTTATTTTGGATGGATGGATCATCATCAATGGAATGAATAAAGAGAGAACATAAGAATATCATATTACTTGGTTTCATCACATGTGAATCCTTTAATTGCAAAGATTTAAGGACAAATAGTTTTTAAGGAGGGTACTATGTTATGACCCAAGGGGGGCATGTATGGGGCTAAATGTACATGTAATGTGTAAATATATATGTAATAAGGTCGGCCTAATAGTAAACAGGACACATGTGTAGTGTGTGAATAGGTATATATAGATAGTATGTATTCATTATTGAGGACATGTGAATTGTGATGTATTAATGTATTTGGTTATTTGGAGGAGGTTCTCCTATTATTTAAGGAGTTATTTTGTAACTTATCTCTCTGATCTATATTGGAGTTGTGCTCCATGCTCACATTGGTGTACATAGTGTGTACTTATGGTTTATATTGATATATTAAGAATTTGTGATGCAGGATCATCGCTTCACCTCAGCATGCGCCAGTTGATTGGCACGATCGGTGCGCATTCAAGGAAGGGAGAGGCGTCACCCTCTCATTTTTCCTTTGAAAGTTTAAATTGTAATTAAGGAAATTAATGTTGTTAGGATGGTAGAGCCAAGTTGTGCCTTTGCACAAGATGTAGATGAGGTCTCCATTTAATTGTTTGATGGTAGGAGGGATCTGTATCTAATTCGAATCGGATTTCCATCATTGTAATCTACCTCGTTAGTCAGGCGTTTTGAATGGTGATTAGAAACCACTAGCTTAGATTAGAGGGAATCCATCGAGAACCTCCTATATAAACTCTTGTATTGTTTCCCAGTAGCAAGATTAGGTATCAGAGTTGGAGGTTGATGAGATCCGAGACTCAATCATGGTTCGGTCTCACATATTGTAATGAACATTCCACCATTAATAAAAAAGAACAGATTTTTCTGTTTACCAATTTTTGTGTAATGGATGTTTAGTTTTGAATGTCGTTCGTATGCATTTTTACTGTAGATGTATGTTAGAAATCATCTGTAGGGATAGAATTATAATTCTCTATCTGTGAGTGTGTTGAATTAGTTCTGGTTGTTTAGGCTAAGTGCAAGGAGTGCGCGAGGGAGAGTTGAAACTATGTGAGTCGACGCAAGGAGTGAGTGTCTAAACTCATTTGAGTCATAAGAGAAGTTTCCAGGAAGGCACACCAGAACAATTCACAGCATCGGAGGGGAAATTCAAGGTTGTTGAATACCTTGGAGAGAAATTTTGCACGGGAGAAAGCATAGCGTAGAGTTATTGAATACTCTGGGAGACTCTGCCAGGAGGGCATTGAGAAAATGTGAGTGCACATAGAACCATCACATTCTGGAGTGTTAGAGATGTTGAGAGAATCCCAAGGTTGTTGAACACTCTAAGGAAGGAAGGCTTTGCATGTGTGCATCGAGCAAGGAAAGGAGATGCCTTAATAATTCTTGAAGGGCTCAGGTAGAATTCGCCAAGAGGCTGAGACGAGCGCAAGGAGTGCACCAAGGATAAGGTAAGTTAATCTTACAATATCAGAAGGAAGGGTGTTAAGTTTCCAGGAGGGCACTAGAAGGTTCGTTGAAGGATGGGAAAAGAGCCGAGAACCACGAAGGTTTCAAGTCGAGCAAAGTCACAGGAGAATTAGCACAAAACTCTACAGGGAGAGCATAGAAAGGCCGAGAAAAGTCTAATTCTTGGGAAGAAATAGTGCTAAGTGAGCACGAGGAGTGAGTACTTGCCGAAATCTTGAAGGAAGGCAGAATCATCCATCATCAGGAGGAGATAGATGGAAAGAGATCAGGAGATCTGGGGGTTAGAGCTCCGGAAGGTTTGCCAAGAATGAACGGAAATATTTAAGTCGTGAAGGGTGGTTTGAATCTAGACCGTTGGATCTAGGAGGGACACGTGGAAGCGATCCACAGATTTTAGAGGTGTAGCACTCCAGAAGATATCCGAGGAGAACAACGAGAGACTCCTGAAGGCCAGAGTCTGAATAGATCGCAACCATCAATCTTAAGGAAGAATGGAGACCGTTGATCCTTGCGCTAATGTGAGTTCTCCGATTCGGAGTTTGGGAACATAGGATTTGGTTGTTGTGGGAAGAGCCGAAGCCCAAAGCACTTTTCATGGTTTAGCCCCAGGACACAGCCCAAGGTCATATGATAGAAAGGGCCTAGCACAAAGAACGAGTGTTGTCTCTAACTTTCTTCGAAGGGCTAAGAGGAGAGCCACAGGGTTAAGAGGACCCGCACTTTGGAGAAAGAGGGACATGTGACAAATCACATTTGTTTCCAGGAAGGAGATAAAGAGTCAATTAGACTCAAGTTTTTGAATGATCCTAGACTAGGAGGTCGCACAACCCTGAAGGAGAAAGGGAGGGGTTATGCACCAGGTGGTATCAGAGCCACAAAATTGATTTATGTAGGCAGGAGAGACAGAGTGAGATGCAACAATAGATGTTAAAGAGGTGGTTGAGATATACCGAAAGCCTCAGTGGAGAGGGAAAGAGATATTGTAGAGGTCTTGTAGATTTCCAGGTGGGAAATGAGAAGGGGTCAGGTGATATCATAAACTACCAGGAGAGCAGAGGAGGCATCCCAATTTTCCAGGTGGGAAAGGGATAAGAGATGAACTCAGTCGAGAGTTCATGTCAACAAGGGGTGTTGATAGATGGAGGGGAGGTGAAATAAAGGCCTCATCCATATGAATACTCGTGTGGAGTTGCGATCTGCGTGAATGAAGATGATGAGAAGTTGAAAACTTCCATCACAAAGGAGAAGGATCAGAGGAGCATTCTAATCATTGGGGGAATCCAAATATTCCTTCCAAGTAGTGGAGGAGAGGCTAGCATAGGTGTTGCAGATACTGTCATGGAGGAGAAGGAGCGGATATTGAAGCCTTCCCCAATGAAAGAGGAGCACCCGATTGAGTTATTCACTCAGTGGGAGATGGAGTTGAAGATACTGGAGGATTGGTTGGATAGTCTAGAGCCAAGAGGTGGCTGCCATGAGATAGCCATGCCAGAAGATACATACCATCACGAGTTGCAACTGGAGGAAGATGGAATGGAACCAGCCAAAGAAATGGCAGGAGTTAGTCTATCAGAGGAGATAGTTGAACATCAGTTCAGTGACGAGACTACAAAATTGGATTCTACACCAGAGGCCAGTCAGTGTCACAAAGGATGAAAGTAGCATAGGATGATCTACCCATGGAGCAACACAAAGAGTTGCAGCTGAGCAAACTGCACAAGGAGAACCAACCGATGAAGCGGTTGGAGGAAGCCGTAGAGGAGATAAGGAAGTTGAGGTTGAGGTTGGCAGAAGAAGTTGTTAGCAAGGAGAAGTTGGATAGAGGAGAGCCTGCACAAGCAACAGGGGAGATGCAGAAGCAATAACCGTGAAGCAGAGGAGCAAAAGGAAAACTCCGGGAGAAATTTTGGGATCCAGGAGGATTTCGACAGAGCTGGGAAGCTCATGAGCAGGAGCTCATGAATTTTCGTAGCCATGGAGTATGATGCAGGAGCATCACTCCACCTCAGTACATGCCATCTGATTAGCATGATTGGTGCGCATTCAAGGAGGGAGAGGCACCTCCCTCTCATTTTTCCTTCGAAAGTTTAAAATGTAATTAAGGAAATTAATGTTGTCAAGATGGTAGAGCCAAGTTTTTCCTTTGCACAAGCTGTAGATGAGGTCGCCATTTAAGTGGTTGACTGTAGGAGGGATCTATATCCGATTCAGATCAGATTTCCATCATTGTAATCTGCCTTGTTAGTTAGTAATTTTGAATGGTGGTTAGACACCACTAGCTTGTCTTAGAGGGAAGCCATCAAGCCCCTCCTGTATAAAATTGTGTATTGTTGCCCAATAGTAGGAGTAGGTAGCATATTTGGAGGTTGATGAGAGCCAAGACTCAGTCCTGGTCCAGTCTTGCATATTGTAATGGACATTCCACCATTAATAGAAAAAGAACAGATTTTTCTGTTTACCAATTTCTATGTAATGGATGTTTAGTTTTGAATGCCGTTCACATGCATTTTTACTGTGGATGTATGTTAGAAATCGTCTGCAGGGATAGAATTATAATTATCTATCTATGAGTGTGTTGAATTAGTTATGGTTCTGTAGGCTAAGTGCAAGGAGTGAACGTCAGAGATTTAAAACTCTATGAGCCAACGCAAGGAGTGCATGTTTGGACTCATTCGATTTAGAAGAGAAGTTGCCAAGAGGGCACACCAGAACAATCCACAGCCTTAGAGGGGAAATTCAAGGTTGTTGAATACCTTGGAGAGAAAGTATGGGTGGGAGAAAGCGTAGCGCGGAGTTACTGAATACTCTGGGAGACTTTTCCAGGAGGGCATTGAGCAAGTGTGAGTGCTCATAGAACCAGCACATTCTTGAGTGTTAGAGACATTGAGAGAATCCCATGGTTTTTTAACACTCTGAGGAAGGAAGGATTTGCAAGTGTGCATTGAGCAAGGAAAGGAGATGCCTTAATAATTTTGGAAGGGCTCGGGTAGAAGTCGCAAGGAGGCTGAGACGAGTGCAAGGAGTGCACTAAGGAGAAGTTAATTTCATCTTACAAGATCAGGAGGAAGGGAGTTAAGTTGTCAGGAAGGCACCAGAAGGTTCATTGAAGGATGAGAAAAGAGCCAAGAACCTCGACGGTTTCAATCCGAGAAAAGTCGTAGAAGAATTAACACAAAAATCTATAGGGAGAGCAGAGAAAGGCTGAGAACGGTCTAAGTCTTGGGTGAAAATAGTGTTAAGTGAACACGAGGAGTGAGGACTTGCCTAAATCCCAAATGAAGGCATAATCGTCCATCATCAGGAGGAGATGGGTGGCAAGAGATCAGGATATCCGGAAGGTTTTCCAAGAGCAAACGAAAATCTTCGCGAAGTTGCAAAGGGTGGTTTGAATCCATACTATTGGATCTAAGAGGGACGCGTGGAAGTGATACTGACATTTCGAAGGCATAGCACTCCGGAAGATATCTGAGAAGGACAGCAAGAGACTCCTGAAGGTCATAGACTGAATAGATCAAAATCGTCAATCTTAAGTAAGAACGGGGACTGTTGATCCTCAGGCCAATGTGAGTTCTCTAATTCGTAGTTTGGGAACATAGGAGTCGGTTGTTGTGGGAAGAGTCGAAGCCCAAAGTGCTTTTCATGGTTTATCCCTGGGACACATCCTGAGGTCATATGATAGAAAGGCTCTGGCACGAAGAATGAGTTATGCCGCTAAATTTCTTTGAAGGGCTAAGAGGATAGTCATGGGGTTAAGAGGACCTGCACTTTGGAGAAAGAGGGACCTATGAAAAATCACATTTGGTTCCAGCAAGGAGCCGAAGATTCAATTAGACTTAGGTATTTGAACGATCCTAGATCGGGAGGTCACGCAACCCCAGAGGAGAAGGGGAATGGGTCTGCACCAATTTGGTCCATAACATGGGCTCTAACCTCCGCCTCAATCTCTTCATATTCCTTATTTTTCACATTCATAAATGAATCATGGAAATGATGGCCCGCCTCCCAAGACTCAAAGGCTTCCCTGGTGTTCACGAGTGGCCCTTGGGATGAAGAATTTATCTCTTTCCTCTACACCCCCTGATCTCTCTCCCTATCCCTCATTCCCAATTTCCTATCCATCCTAGAATTGACAAGTTCCCTGAAATCCCAAAAAGACTTTAACCAAATGCTTCCTCTATGACCTTCACACATTTTCCACGTAGTTCGCTTCCCAATATTTCTTCTTACCTAGATAAACATTGACCTATGTCTTTCCCTTTTCACCACAGTATTTGCCTCTCTAATTTTCCTTGTCTCTCTAATTATGGGTAAGATTTGAATTCTCAGACTCTAGTCACCTCGTGGAAGGCTTGACAAGTAAATTGTAGCTAACCAGAGCTCATTATACCTACATAATATACCCATTGTATAATTTCCCTCGAGAAGTTTCCACCCCTCAAGCCAATTAAATAGAATTAGTACCATCATGACTAGAGTTGTCGACCCAACCTTCATTTCTCCATTATTCCTTTGATTTCTCTCATTACTCCTGCAATAAAATCTCCACTTCAGCATCATCAAGTGAAGCATCCTTCCTCTGTGAAAACTACTACTTGACTTAATGCTCTTTTTCATTTCCATATTTTACATGCGTAGCACCAAACTCTCCACTCCTATACCTTACAAATGTTAGCCTTCCTATCTAATTACTCAGTGGCCCTACCTCTAAGTGACCCATAACACTTGTCAAGTCATCCTCCTAGGACCCTGCTTGGGTGTGTTGAGGTTTGACTAGTGTCACCCCATTTGTGAGAAAACATATTTTTTAAAATGGTTAATTTTGAATTTAAAAAATGCATGTATCCCCTTGCTTTGGGATTTTTTCACAATTTTTCATTATTTTCACTATTATTATTTATTTTTCGCATTTTTAGGGTTTTTTTATTTCTTTTATGATTTTGTTTACAACATCATAAATATTTTAGGCCATGGATTAAAAAATGTTGCAATTTTTAACCCAAAAATATGTTGGCATGTTTTACAGGCAGTGTATTCTTGTCATTGATGGCAAGTACAACAATGACAATGGCTTAAGTACAGGAAGAATGTGCCAGGTGGGCACCAGAAGTATTTTGGGAAGACGCAGCAGAGCAAGCTCGATAAGATCAGAAGAGATAGTGCAGAGTATGCGTGTTTGTCATTGATGGAAAAGATCATGACCAGCAGCGCAAGGATAATGGCATGGCAATGGCAAGTTCAACAAGTGATCGTTGGATCCCATTCAGAAGCGTAAACTCCAGGATTCAAGGAAGCAAATCACGGCATAAAATCGCGAAATGTGAAACCACAACTTAATCTCCATTTCGGAGTTTCGGATACCGGGAGTTGAAGGTGTCTAGGACACTCACGACAAGAATGTCGAAATCACAAAATGCGAAACCACGACTTAATATGAGTCATTGATCAAAGGGAGATCATGGAACGTTGATCTGACTCCATTTCGGATTTTCATATACCAGGAGTTGGAGGTGTCAAGAACACTCATGACAAGAATGACGAAATCGCAAAATGTGAAACCACGACTTAATCTGAGTCATTGATCAAAAGGAGATTATGGATCGTTGATCTGACTCCATTTCAGAGTTTCGGATACTGAGAGTTGGAGGAGTCAAGGAAGAAACTCATGGCAGGAACTCGCGATATGCGAAATCAAGAAAATATTTGCACCGTCGAACCATCAAGATTGTGGACTGTTGATCTGAACTCTTCATCACAGGAGTCTTGAAGTTGTGAAATGCGAAACGCCGAAAATTTTGGGGTTCGTGACTTGGAGTGTCAAAACACTTCAGCACAGAAATGCCTAAACACTGAAATGTGAAATGCCAAAAATTTCAGGGTCCATGACTTGGAGTGTCGAAACACTTCAACACAGAAATGCCGAAACGCTGAAAATTTCGGGGTTCGTGACTTGGAGTGTCGAAACTCTTCACCACAAAAATGTCGAAACACCAAAATGTAAAACGCCGAAATACCTTTTGGTGTAGGCTATGGTCATTGTCAATGGTCATGTGAGAGGGAGGAGCTAGCACCAATCTAAGCTCCTTTTCGGCAATTGTAACATGAAGAGTCGAGACTCTTCACCAAAGGAATGCCGAAATGTCAAAATGTCGAAATGTGAAATGTGTGTTCAGAATTGGCCCCTGGTCATAACCTATGATCAAATCAACAAAGGCTCAAGGGAGGAGCTAGCACGAAGCCAATCTCCATTTCAGAGATCGCGACTTGGAGAGTCGAGATGCCTCACAACAGGAATTGTCGAAATGCGAATCACGAAAGTGCCTTTTGAACAGGCGTGTGGTCACCACCTGAGGACACATGTGAAAGGAAAGGTGAAAGGTGCCAAAGGCATAAGGCTCAAGAGGTTCACAGTGTAACTTCTAGAAACCACCGATTGTTTCTGCACAGAAAAATCAAAGAGGCCTCAGTGTGATTTCCAGAGGAGCTGAAGAGTCTCAAGGCATATGCCATTGGAATGAAGACTATTCATAGAGGCGATTGATATATGGAAGAGCATTGAAACCTATAACAACAAGAAAGAGGATGAGCTCGACTATGATAGAGAAGATGAAGAGTCTCAACTACTAGTCAGGCTAAGGAATCTCAGCATAACACCCAGTGATGATGAATGCATGGGTATAACCGCCAGAAAAGCCGAGGAATCGCCATGATGATCAGGAAGAGGACTCGACACGAGGAGAACATGTAGAATAGAGAGAGTTTGTTGATGCTCGAGGGATTGCAGTGGTGGTAATGTGTAGTGGCAGTGAATATCCCGATGTGGAGAACAATGGCGGGGTGTAGAGCATGCAGAAATTTGTGCATATAGTATGCACAAGGTGCACTGAGACTATAAGAATGAAGAACAAAGAAGAAATGAGTGTTGTTGTTGAGAGTGATTTAGGCATGTAGAAGGAGGTAGTGTGCAATAACTGAAATACACAAAAGAGGAATGGTGCATTGAATGGACATGGCGCACAAAGCATAAAAGGAAAAAGAAAAGAAAGTGCAAGGCATGTGTGCAGGAAGACAGTGAGGCAGACAGAGCAGGGCAGTGTAGCAGAATAGTGATGAGACTGGTAAGCCATTGATGACCATTATATCACTATAATAAGTTTCAGTAACAAAGATTGATATTTCAAGGTGGTAGAGAGGTGTGAGAGAGGACTATTTTCCTCAAAGGTTCAAGTGGGTGCTTGAACACAGGGAGTTGTAGCATCCATCTGGTTGTAGCCAGAGAAACCAGGGTGGCATGGTGGTGAAAGGGAGAAGATTGGTTCTCTAATATACAGGTCGGTGCTTGTGTAACAGGAAGTTGGTGCTTCCATCCAGTTGGTGCTGGAACTCTTAGGAAGTTGGTTCTTCCATCCAGTTGGTGTTGGAACTCTAAGGAAGTTGGTTCTTCCATCGAGTTGGTTTTGGAACTCTCAGGGAGTTGGTGCTTCCTTCTAGTGGGTGCTAGAGAAACCAGGGAGTTCATGCTTCCTTCTAGTGGGTGCTAGAGAAACCAGGGATTTGGTGCTTCCTTCTAGTGGGTGCTAGAGAAACCAGGGAGTTGGTGCTTCCTTCTAGTGGGTGCTAGAGAAACCAAGGAGTTAGTGCTTCCTTCTAGTGGGTGCTAGAGAATCTAGAGAGTTGGTGCTCACAATAAGTAGCAGCTTGCAAAACATAGGTTGTAGCCTCATTATGATTTGGTGTTCATAAGTATGATAATGCACAAAATGTAAAGATTACTTATCATATAAAGAAGAAGAGGTTTTTACCCTTTATGGGTTTCCTCAGGAAATATCTATCTCTATGTATCTCATATGTGTGAATGATGTTGAATGTTATATTTCTTACTTCCCTACATTATTGTGATTGTCATTAAGTGCTCTGCAAAGAGTTTAAAATAAGCATAATTGTTTAAGCATGGTAACAACTGATTCACCCCCCCCTTCTTAGTTGTCCAACAATTGGTATCAGAGGCAACCCCTTTTATCTAAGGGTATATCCTAGAGCTTAAACATGTCAATCCAAGCTTAAACATGTCAATCCATGAAGGAAATTCAACCAATAAGGCCCCTCTATTCAATGGAAGAAACTTCACCTTCTAGAAGGTTAGAATGAGAACATACCTAATCGCCTTAGGTGCTGATGTTTGGGATGTAGTAGAGACTAGATACATAAAGCCTGCTGTGCTAGCTTCCAAGGATGATAAGTTAGAATTTATCTTTAATGCTAAGGGAATGAATTCTATCTTGAATGGACTTGTAGAAGCTGAGTTTGTAAAGGTGATGCATCTTCAAACTACCAAAGAAATGTGGGACAAACTCATTAGTAGTTATGAAGGTAATGAGAAGGTAAAAGATGTCAAGCTTCAAAACTATATAGTACAGTTTGGAAAGCTATAGATGAAAGAAGATGAAACCATTAGGAAGTATATTTTGAGAGTTGAAGAAATAGTAAATGAAATGAAAGCACTTGGTGAAAAAATTGAAGAACCCTCTTTGGTTAAGAAAATTTTGAGATCTTTGCCAGATAGGTTCAACCCAAAGGTCTCAGCTATAGAAGAACTTAATGATATAAAGGTTTTGTCTTGTGATCAAATTCTAGGAACGTTGACTGCATATGAAATGAGGATAGTTATAGATAAACCCACCTCTAGAGAAGCATCATTTAAAGCAGATAAGAATGAAGATTCTGAGCCTGATGAAATTGAAGAAAAATTCATGAGAAGACTAAAGAAAGGATCAGACAAGTACGAAGGTAAGCTGCCCTTTAAATGTTTCAACTGTGGTAAGATAGGTCATTTTGTAAATAAATGTCCACACAAGAAACATGATCAGAACTCTAAAAGTGAAAATAATTTCAAACCTAAGATATTTGGCAAAAAGAAAAGTTTATGTGTAAATGATGTTAACTCTTCAGAAGACACGGATAGTGACTCCTCGCGTGAAGATAAGGACAATGACTTCATGCTTATGGCCCAAGATGATTATGATAATAAAATCATAGGAAGTGAGGCTAATGAACAAGAAGATATGGTTGATATGGAAGGAGAATTGATCAGTGCACTGGAAGAGATTGACAGACTCAGAATTAAGAACAGAAAGCAAAAACAATTGTTGATATAGTTTGAGAAAGATAGTAAACAGCCTGATGAAGAATTTGCCCTACTAAAAGTGGAATTAGAAGAGGCAAAGAAAATCAAGGACATTCTGAAACAATAGTTATCAGAAAATAAGGAAAGATCTAAATCTATGGAAGAAGAAGTAGTGAAAACTAGGAAAGAGTTGGAGAAGTTTCAAGCCTTGTATCATCATAATTTGTCAAGTATTAAAGCCTTAGAAGGATTAGTCACCATTCTAAATCAACAAAGGAATCCAAAGTTGAAAACAAGGTTTGGTTATGAAGAGGGATCAAGTAGTGGTCATCCAAGCGACAAAGACTTCATCAAGTTTGTCAAATATACAACCAATGACGACAACAACCCTGCAGAAACAAAGGAAGATAATCAATCGCCTAGGAGGAGTAAAGAAAAAGGTGACAGAAATGAATCTGTAGAACAAGGAAATAATACACTCCCTACTCAAGGAAATCTTTAGCATGAAAGAAATCATTTTTCTCAAAGAAGACAACCATTTTCCAGGTTTGAATGTTAATTAAAAGAATGCATACTATGATTAATGGACTAATACAATATTGGGATGCAACTCTTTTTGACTATGCTATCGTAGATTATCATATGATTTATGTAGCCTCCATTTTTCCTCGTGAAGCTTCATTCCACTTCAGCATACAAGCTGGACTCCTATCCAAGAAGAACGTATACAGAAACACATTTACTGGAAGTTGTGATTTGAGGCAAATCTCATGACACTTCGTGTCATGAGATCGCCCATTTAAGTTTGTTATGTAATTAATACTCTACATGGCTTCTCCATTTTTAGCATTGGTAGTTAGCATAGATAGATGATCGCCGATTCCGAAAATGAGAGTTAAAACATTATAAAACTATGGGTCTGCCCTGGTTTGAGGGCAACGATTGATTTTGAAAACTTCGACTGAGATTTTTTCTAATAGAATTATATTGGTTTTCCCTCTAAATTGATGTTTGGTTAAACATTGAACACATGGATTAATTGTTTTGCAATCATTGTTGAATGGATATGGTAGCATAGATTGTTCTGAAATGTTAACAGGGATCTTTGTCTCTGTGGGAGGGTCCACAACTAGAGGTAGATGATCTCTTCATTTTATAGTAGATATACAAAGTAGAAATTGATTGTTGTTTCTATAGAAATAATCACTATAGAAATTGTTCCATGTTTTTATGATTTCAATATGAAACTATTAGATTGAATTCCGTTATGATTTAGATCACATGGAATTATAATTTTGTAGAGTTTTCTCTATGCACGGAGCCTAGATAGTTGGTAGATAGATTTGAATAGTCATGTTTTGTTCTTTGAATATTGAATCATAAATTTTCTAAAGTTGTAGATTAAATCATAGGATAGAAATAGGTATTAAGGTTTGGATCATTTGAATTCTTGTTAATATAGATAAAGTTATGCATGGTAATGAATTTCATTAGTAGCTTGTAAGTTTGTAGTCTAACTAGTTTTCATCATTTACCATTACATTGGTCGGTTGAAGGAAATTGTAGAGTTAGTGATTTGGATTGAATTTATAATTAATGGATTAGATTTAAGAGTCAGATGTGATTTTGTAGATTAAATTTATCTTTACAATCTTATAGGATTTCCCTTCCATAGGAAATAGATTTACAACTAGAATAGAGTTATTGTTAGTGTCCCGTACCCATTTTGCACTAGTCACTCTGTTCAACACTGTTATGATTACTTCGGTTCATTAGAATTTTAATATTTTGTAAACAGTGAATTTTAAATCTTCATTCTTAGATCTAGGTTCATAGATTATTTCTTAATTAGCACCCACAACACTGTAGATATAAGAAGAATTTAGTGATTAAGACATTTCTTTCTGCATTTCTGATAGATGAATTGTGAAGTGATGGATGATAGAATAGGAGTTCTGATTCAAAGTTAAATTTAGATGATTCAAAGGATAACTTAGAGTTATGAGTGGTATTTAAATTTCTCTAGTTTAGCATAGGTTAAATTGTTTGCTTAGCATTAGCTATAGACAGTAGATGGTTAAAATGGAACAGATGAAATTAATGGTTAAATATCCTTTTCTGCATTTTGAAAGTGGAGAGTTTTACAGATAGAGTAATTTGGCTTATTTTTAATAGTTTTTTAGAAGATTATTACCCACACATATAGTGTAGTAGCTCTAAGATTACCAACCTTGGTTTGACAATTTAATGTTTTCAGGTCATTAGAAAAGTGATATAATTTGCCTGACATTTTTGGCGTCGTTGCCAGGGAGCTGTTTAAAAGGTAAGTTAGATAGTTGGCTCTAATTATTTTTGACATGTTTGGTATGATGTTTTCTAGAAGGTTGATGGAGGAGGAGCTGTAAGACGAGAGGTAAGAACCTGGACATCTGTTATCACAAGTTCCTCCAAAACTCAATCTTAGTCTTTATTTTATTAGTTTCTTTTTATAATATGTTTTCATGAGAAATAGAGATAATAGAGGTAGATTTAGGGGAAACTCAAAATAAGAAAAAGATCCAAAAACTATTTTTGGTGGATGACAGGGTTCTGTCACCACCTTTGCAGATAGATATTCTGAAAAAAACAACAAAAAGGAGAAGACTCCACCCAAAAAGGAATAGAAACTGAAATTGAAATAGTGGCCAAGGAGACTATAGAAGGAAACATAGAAGAAACACCCAAAATTGGACTAGAAGGTGAAAATATAATATCTAAAGAACTTCAAGCAACACTGATTACACCTCTACAACCAAGTGATACCACCCATCCTAGAAAACAATTTCCTGGTAATCCGAATTGGGTTGATTTAGTTAATCCTGAAGGAGTGCAAGATCTTTTTGAGAACATTAATCCGATAGTGTCACAGATAGATACCACAATTGTTGGGGCAGAAGTATAGGATCCTCAAACAATCTAGTTATCGATTTAGGGGATAAAATTTCTATTAGAAGGAACTCCATTGCAAAAGAGGAAAGGTGGGATTTCACACCTTCCCTGAAGAAAGATCGAATTGCATATACAATCTTTGGTCAATATTTTAACAGAACTGAGATGGAAAGAAGAGAAATGGTGAGAAGAGAGGGAGAAGAAATTCATAATGAACATAGGGAGGAAGAACAAACAGAGAATGAACTAAGACCAAAACCTAATTTTGGATTCCCAATCTTGGATCTAGTTCAAAATATTAATATGAAAAGTATTCCACCCACTACACTACCGACCTTTTATGGGAAAAGTAGTGAAGAACCAGATGTATTTCTTTTTGAGTTTGATATCCTCTGCAGAAGTTACAATTATCTACAGGATGCACATAAGTTGAATTTGTTTCCTACAACTCTAAAGGATTTTGCATTACGATGGTTTATGGGTTTAGGAGAGTACAATATTAGATCTTGGGAGGATATGAAAGAAACATTTTTAAAGAAATACCAAGACTACTGTAGACCCAAGGATTCTCAAAATGATATTTTCAAAATGCAACAACATGATGAAGAGAGTCTTGAGGATTTCCTGGAAAGATTTATATATCTTCTACAAAAATCAAAATATAATAGTCTCCAAGATGAAGCCATCAAAACTCTTTTCTTAAAAGGCATTTTGGAAGAATATATAGATACTCTTAATCTAATGGCTTCAGGGGATATCTACCAGAAAACCTTCAAAGAAATTAGTGAGTTATGCAGAACCTATTTGAGAAGTAAGGGGAAAACAATAAAGAGTGTGAGAGAACCTCTTAATCGAAACACTAAGGTCACTACCTCTACAGGAGTTAGTAGGAGTGAACTAGGAAATCTTCTGGAAAATTTCAAAACTAATATCCTTAGTACCATTGGCTCTCAGTTAGACACTCTTAAAATTAAGAAAAAGCAGGAAGATGAAGACCTTGTATTAGGCATATATTTTCCCAGATGTAGGAAAAGACATCCTCGACAGGAATGTCCTTTGGATAATATTTATGTATGTGGAATTTGCACTGATAACCATGCAACAAATAATTGCCCATCATTACCTGGGTTACAAGCCATATACAAGGGAGGGGAGGCTCCAGAATCATCATATCCACCTAGGAGGCCATGGAAACCTAGGAATCAAAACATGTATCAGGATCCAACCCCACAACCTTCCAGTTATTACCCCATTTTTCCTCAACAACAACAATGGAATTGGCCAAATTGGACACCACAGAATGTGTCTACTCCATAACCTTGGGATTGGCGAGGGAATAATTATGGAAGTAATCAACATCCTGCCATATTGATTCCTTCAAACTCAAATACTCAATACCCTCCCAATATGCAACAACTATTGCCTGGATTTATTCCACCACCACTACCACCACTACCACCAATTCCACAAAATTCACAACAATTCCGTACTCATAACCTTCCTTGACCTACCATATTACCTGCTCAACCCATTCCAAATCCCAATAATAGACCATCTCAGCCTCTCCATAATGTTGATTTTCAAAACTTTCCAGCTTACACCATCGCTCCCATTCCCATACAAGAAATTCAGTTGAGATCTGGGAAGATGTTAAACAAAACTCCACCG
This sequence comes from Picea abies, assembly GCA_900067695.1. Taxonomy (NCBI): domain Eukaryota; kingdom Viridiplantae; phylum Streptophyta; class Pinopsida; order Pinales; family Pinaceae; genus Picea; species Picea abies. Next base: position 30,971 of record CBVK0103502653.1, read on the forward strand.
ATAAGGACATCTCCTACCGTTATTATTCAAGATGAAGAGGAAGAAACTCCTGATGAATTTCCAAATGAAGAAACCTTGGAAGATATCATTATTTCGAAAATTCAATCATCTAATCCTCAACAAACTATACAAACTCATATTCCTCTAACACATCCTTTTCTTGAGAGGTTAATTATTGAAAAACCAATTGTTCGACCTGAGTTTGATGTCATGAATGAGTTGAGAAATGTTTGTGTTAAGATTCCACTATTACAAGAAATAAGAGATGTTCCAATCTATGCAAAAACCATCAGGGAACTTTGCATTAATAAACCTAGTCGGAAACAAAAATACCCCCCTACTATACATCTTGTGGGACAGTTATCAAATTATATTTCTAAATCACCTAAAATTGTGAAGTATGCCAACCCAGGAAATCCAATAGTAACTGTATCTATCAATAATATTTCTGTTGGTAATACTTTAGTAGATTTGGGTGCAGCTATTAACATAATGACCATCAATACTATTGAGTGGTTACATTTGAGCCATCTCCTTCACCCTACTCCCATAGTTCTCGAACTTACTGATAGAACAACTGTCAAACCTGTTGGAGTTTTAGATGACATCCTGGTCACTTTATCTTCATGGGAATATCCTTTGGACTTCATCATTATTCAATCAAAGGATCCCATGAAATGTCATCCAATTATCTTGGGAATACCCTGGTTGGCTACAGCTAATGCTTTCATAGGGTGTCGTGGAGGAGATATGTTTATTTCAAATGGATTTCCCTCACAAAAGCTCACTTTATATCCACCAACTCAACCCGTTGCTAAATATTTACAATGGTTAACATGTCCCTATAATGAAGATGAGTTGGAAGAACCCTTGTTTTCTGTTGATGAGTTTTCAGTTCTTCAAGAACCAATAGAAGATAATATCTTGAGTCAGTTTCTGTTAGTCAGAGAAAATGTGGAATTTCCACAAACACATTCGCAATATGATCAAATTTTTAATGAGGAATTCCAGGAATAGAGTGAGTCATTTACTTCATTCTCATAATCCATGGTTTTTACCATTGATGAACATTTAGGATCATCCACTATTCCAATCGAGATTGGTCTAGGGAAAAGCCTGTATATTAATTCTGGATTAAGTCCAAATCAACAGAAACAGTTAATGAAAGTTTTAAAAGAACAATCAGGGGAATTTGCATGGGAGTATACTGATATGAGAGGAGTGCACCCTGATACTTGTATTCACCATATCTATATTCAATCTAAAGTAAGACCAGTAAGACAACCACAAAGATGAATGAATCCTATCCTGAAAGACTTTGTAAAGGAATAATTATAGAAATTACTAAATGTGGGATTCATTTATCCAATTTCTGATAGTAAATGGGTGTCACCTCTTGTGGTAGTGCATAATAAAGTAACAGGAAAGTGGAGGATGTGTGTAGACTTCAGGGAACTCAATAAAGAAACCTTGAAGGACTATTTCCATTTACCTTTCATAGATCAGGTCTTAGATACTTTGGTTGGAAAGAAATACTTTTCTTTTCTGGATGGATATATTGGGTATAATCAGATCCAAATTTCTCTAGAAGACTAGGATAAGAAAACTTTCACATGTCCATGGGGTACCTATGCTTATAGGGTGCTACCATTTGGATTATGTAATGCTCCTGCCACATTTCAAAGAGTAGTTTTGGGAATTTTTGCTGATTTGATCCATGATTGTGTGGAAGTCTATATGGATGATTTTATTGTGTATGGTGACACCTTTGAAGAAGACTTAAACAACTTGGAAATTTTTTTAATTCGTTGTCAGGAAACAAACTTGGCCCTTAGTCATGAGAAGTGTAGGATGTTATCAACTGAAGGGATAGTCTTAGGTCACCATTTATCCTTAGAAGGAATCAAAGTAGACCCAGCCAAAATTAATATTATTTTCAAACTTCCATCACCAAAAACTCAAAAGGAAGTGAGGAGTTTTCTGGGCCATGCTGGGTATTATCATCGATTTATTGAGAATTTTACAAAGATAACAAGTCCTATGTTCAAATTACTGACAAAGATGTAGAATTTTGTTGGAATGATAATTGTCAAATTGCTTTCGATACTTTAAAAGAAACATTTTCCATGGCACCAATTTTAAGGGGACCAAATTGGTCTCTTCCTTTCCATATTTCCATGGATGACTCAGACACTGCCTTAGGAGGAGTACTCGGACAAAAATAAAACCATCATAACTATGCCATCTATTTTACTAGCAAGAAATTAACTCCTCCCGAATTAAATTATACTGTGACATAGAAGGAATTTTTGGCTGACGTTCATGCCATCAATAATTTTTGACATTACATCATTGGTGTTGTTGGGAAAAACACCCTACGGACTAGAAAACTAGGGTTAGACTTGCATGCAGATTTGACCGAATAAAAACTACTTTTTTACCTACATCCCAAGATTTAAATCCCTTTTTCTCAGTAAATGCATGGAAAAGGACCATTGTAAGGTAGCTAGAGATGTAGTGGAGGGGCCCAGAGGGCCCATAGTGATGATAGTGGATACCATTCAATGTAAGGTGGACTAGGTCCACTATATTATTAAATAAGGCCCACTATAGTAGTTAGATATAATAAATGTAAGAGGACTTCTTAGAAGTGATGTTCATAGATCTTGTGTGGTGATTATATTCAGATATCTTTGGATCTATTGTTATATTTTGTATTCAGGTATTTGGTTCTTAACAGTTTCCCTACCATAAGGGTTTCTATAATAAAGTTGTAGTTTTTTATATGGTTTCATAGATCTTGTGTGGTGATTATATTCAGATATCTTTGGATCTATTGTGATATTTTTTATTCAGGTATTTGGTTCTTAACAAGTGGTATCAGAGCACTTTCCTTGGGTAGACATTGTGGGCAAATATTTTTTATTTTTGCAGATTTTTTTTTCGGAGCAGAAAAAAGAGGGCCGAGATATTCTCGAAGTTTTTGGTACATTTCTGTGCAAAATTTGTAGAAAAGGGTTGTATATCTGATTTCCTCTCAGAAAAACACCCAATTTGAAAAAAAAAAATCATCCGAAATGGAGTTCGGAAGGTCAAGATATTGAAGTTTTAAAATCTACAATTTTTCAGTGTTTTTTCTGCGTACGGAGGAGCGATTTGTTTTTATTTCTGTAGCATTTGGAGGATTAATTTTCTCAAAAAAATTACATATCTGAGTTCCTATCACAATTTCACCCAGTTTCAAAAAGAAAATCAGCCGAAACGGAGTCCGGGAAGTGAAGTTATGAGCATTTTAACTTCAATAGTTTTTTAGGGTTTTTCCAGAAAAAGCCGCGATTTTCTGCCGTAACTTATTGGGTGAGTTCATAGGATGCCCAGATGGCTATTTCTTCTCAAAACCTTAAATAAATTCTTGAATCATTCAAAGCCCAATTTTTTCACACATTGGATGCATTTGTACATGGCCTCACAAACAACCTCACAGACAGCCTCACAGAAGGTCTCAAGGATAGTTTTCGTAGTATTAAAGATTCATTGAATAACATGCAGGAAACATTTCTTATGGAGGGCCTCAGGGATGAATATAATCAAGAAATATATGTTTGGTATGATTTTGAGGTAGATTGTGATGATTGGTATATGGATAGTTGTCATTTCTGGGATGACAACC
>CBVK0103502669.1:0-14822 GCA_900067695.1 Picea abies
CTCTTCCGATCTCACCACTTCCATATTCTTCCCAGTGGCAAACAATTGTTCTTTGATATCCTTGATCTTGAGTATATGCTTCTAGAATGAAGCACTCTCATCCATTGTGATAATAAAAACATATTGTTCAAGAATAAGGCTCTATCCTTTCCCAAAATCTCATGCAAATATTTCAAATGCTTCCAAATATATAGTGAAGTCTTCCATGTCTAAAACTTAGGAATAATTGCATCTATCATGGAAAACTTAAGCAACATTACTACTTCTTTGTCCTCCACTTCCATATTATTCCCAGTGGCAAACAATTGTTCTTTGATATCCTTGATCTTGAGTATATGCTTCTAGAATGATGCACTCTCATCCATTGTGATAAAAAAACATATTGTTCAAGAATAAGGCTCTATCCTTGCCTGAAATCTCATGCAAATATTTCAAATGCTTCCAAATATATATTGAAGTCTTCCATGTCTGAACCTTAGGAATAATTTCATCTATCACGGAAAAATTAAGCAACATTACTACTTCTTTGTCTTGTTCATCAATGTTTTCATGGTATTTACTCGTAACTTGTGCTCATGTATTGTTACCTAACACAATAGAAACCAAACACCCATACTCAAAAATGGTCAACATACGTTGCTTCCACTATTATAGTTCTTTCCAAAGAACCTCTAGCTTCCTTATAGCATGATGTTGGGTAAATACGTTATATATACAAGTCAAGAATATAGAAAAATATACTAAAACAGAGAAAAATGTTGAGAAATACTTATTCTTCCCTCCCTCAATCTACAATCCTAGAGTAAAAACACCTAGATATTTCCTCTAAACTATTGTAGAAACCATGTATCACTAGAAAACATGTAGATTTACAATAAATCTTCCCAAAAATATGCAGATTTTGATAAATATGTTCAAAAACAACCTAATAAACCATAGATATACTCTTGAACAAAAAAACATACATATATTGACAAATATACTCTCAAATAGCTATAAAAAAATCATATATGATAACAACTAGCACCAAAACAATCAATTTGTACTTGGATCTACTGAAAAACAATAAATCAACAAATAATTCTTTCATATCTACAAATTTGGGTAGCAATACAGACAAGAACAAACCAAATTTGCTAAAAAATCCTCTAAATTGAAAAATAAAATCATAAATTTCACTGAAGAATAGATAAATCTAGTCATATAGGTCCAAATTTATGTTCAAGGGCTCCCTAGCAATGTTTGTACAGTGCTAGTGGCTACAATGTTTGTACCATATAGTCATATGGCCGATGTATGAGAAAATTTATTGTTTGTATGATTCAATTTCATTGGACTATGGCTTACATGTCATTGTTGTACAACTCATGTGCAACGACTATACAATTGTACAGCTGAGTTTGTACACTTTTTTTTTAACCTAACTTGAAACCGAAATTTTTTTAACATGGTGTTTAAAACTGAAATTCAATCGATCTTGGATTCAAATGATGTGAAACCCTTTTGGATATTTGATGTGTCACGCTAGATATCCTTCTATCTATCTCTGTCGACAATATTCCTTAGGTATTCACGCTTGCACAAAATCCATGGCACCTAGACTACTAAAGTTACAAGAGTGGAAACCTCATCTTTTAAAGCCATGAGACTCTTGATACGACTTCGAGAATGCAAGAATTTGATACCATATAATGATAACATGAACACATAAAGGAAACCAAGATTGGATTAATAATAAGAAACCAAAATCTTTCTTATAAATGGTTACAAGTTAGTCAAATCTATCCACTTTATGAATGTGAGATAGACCAATAAACACAGTAAAATGAAATAGAACATAAAAGCATAAAATAACCTAAAGTCGAAGTGACTTTATTAATCCCTATGTCTAATATATAATTGACCATTATAATGTGATATTTACTTCACTTTGAGTCTTCATCAATGAAATAATGTCATTTTTTCTAGTGGTCTCTACCCTTCAAATTCCTTCTCTTCCATTCGTATTTTCCAATATTTTACCTTCATTAGCCTCTTGATTAAGGTCGGGGATCTAATGGGAGTTTCAGATAAAAGCATCAAGAGACAATATTTTCCCTCCAGTGACATAGGCTAATAACCAAATCATCCTAATACCATTATATAAGAGTGTATAATCAAGGAAGCTCCTCGCTCGATCAACAACTTTCTTCAAAACGGGTGTTTCTTGGCAAAACAAATCATGATTTCTAGGGATCCAAATTTTCCAAGAGAGATATTTTGGTATGGATATCCATGCCCTCTCCAACGGTGATTTATTGGTGAGGCTTCCAACATAGAAATTTTTACTAGTTGAGGATCATTTTCCTCCATTGTTTAGGAACATCCACCTGCATCCCCAAATCCTTAAGAGCATGCTATGAGACTTGTTGTGTAAAGGTATAGTCTAAGAACATATGACTAGTTGTTTCATCAACTTTTGGCAAGGAACACATCTAAAGGGACCCAATATTCCTCATTTACAAAGATTATCTAATTTTAGAATCTTATTATGCACCATGCACTAATGTAAGAATATTGTGTGAGGAAGACAATCCCCCCAACTCATTTCTACAAATTCAATTTTGGTGGAAGTATTTGAGTTTCTTGGTTGGTTTCATAGCCTTATTTAACAGTGTAGGATTTTTCATTTAGCCTCCATCCTCTTTTTCCCTTGGTAATTTTGTCAATAAATTATAATCCTCAGAGGGGATTGAATAAGATGGACATATGTTCTTTTAACTCATCGAGGGGGGTTGAAGACCATCCCACCCACTTTCCTTCATCATTCTAATTCCATATTAAAATTCATGGAGTGAATGTATTCCTTATTGGAAAACCATGTCTAAATCCCTGTGATTTCTTGAGAGTGAGAGAGATGAGGTCACCCCAAAATATTATCTTCCTAGAGGCTAACAGTTTTATCATTTCCATAAACCCATGAAATATGAGTTTGGATGAGAGGTGTTGAATCCTTGCATAGATGCCATATTGGTGAAACTTTTGAGTTTGGGAGGGGATCAACTAATCTCCTTATTCTGTTGTGGCTAAGATATTTTTTTTGAAGCACTTTTTTCCACCATTTCAACATCCTAGATATGAGTCGTCAATTCCCTAATGCTTGGGTCATTAGAGACAAGTCACGGATTCCCAAACCACTCCTATCATGCAGATCTCGAACTATCTTCCAATTAATCATTTGGTATTTTTTTCTTATGGCCTTGAAAGTTTCCCCCTTTCATATAAATATTATGAGGTTTTTTCTTGTTCTTTGCATGATTCTTGCTAGAGCAAAGAGTGTTGAGCATAGGAAAATTGGTAGGGAGAAAACAATGGATTTTATGAGGACCACCCTCACATACTAGGATCCCTAGGTGGACCTTTTGTTCTTGATATTCTGAAGGACATGGATCCAATTTGATGTGATGGAGTTTTTAAAGGTAAAACCACAAATCCTATATACTTTAAGGTTTTCAATTGAGAGGCTAGGGAGAATTCAAGAACATTGGGGATGCATGGAAAATATCACTTAGAAGCATGCCAATGATGGATGTTACTTTTCATTTTGTTTACTAGTCTTCTGGAGGAATCCAGATAACCATCTACAATTTTCTTAGATTTTTGTGTTATGACCATAGAGGCACCCCTAATTAAAAGGGTGTCATCAATGAATTGTGAACGGTTTACTGATTTTACACCTCTAACTATTTTTACTCCCATCAAAGTCCCTTGAATCCTTGTTTTTTCTAGATTTCACCCCAATGATTCAATCATCAAGATATAGAGCATTAGTGAGAGGAGAAAATGTTGATGGATACCTCTAAATCCCTTGAAGAAGGGGTTGAATAGGCCATTGACAAGGGGGCAATATAAGGACATGCCATGCATTCCTTGATCCAATCAATGAAATATGAAGTGAATCCAAATTTTCTTAAAACAACAAAATGAAAGCTATCCCAGAATCCATGAAAGGCATTAGTCATATCAATTTTAAGGACCATACATTTTACCTAGGGATTTAAACTGAGTGAATATCTCCTTGGACTAGAATCGATGTTTTCATTGATGTTCCTCCCTTTCACAAAACCACCCCGCTCCTTAGAAATGAGACTACGTAGAAGGTATTGAGGCAATTTGCTAGAATTTCATAAGAATTTTATAGGAGGCGTTAAATAAAGACATGGGCCAAAATTTTGAGGTGGATGGATTGGTTTTTTGGGGAATGAGGGAAAGAAAATATAAGTTTGTACCTCCCCCTAGTGTAAATTTTCACATGGATCCATTTAGCATTATACAAAGGTCATACTTGATTGTTGGCCAACACACCATATGGAAATGGATAGTGAATCCATCCAGTTGGGTGCTTTTTTTGTTCCTAGCTCCCAAATGGATTGAATTACCTCTTCCTCAATGATGTCCCATGTAAGTTTGTAATTTTCTATTTTAGAGACTAAGGGGTGAATTTCCTAAAGCATGTCTTCCTAGTAGTAAATAATGGAAGATGTACCTTTCATTAATAGATACTAGAAATGATCATGTGCAGCATGGAGAAGATCTTAAAACTTGGATACCTTGCTACCATTAACTAGCATGATCTCTTAAACATGGTTTCTAATTTGTTGGGCCCGAGCTTGTTTGTGGAATTACTTTGTATTTCTATCCCTAGCATTTAGCTAGATAGTTCGGTATTTTAGTTTCCCATTTTATTCCTCATTTTTATGGGCTCTATATATATTTTCCATGAGCTCTTTTTCCTTGACTCATGGCTCACTTGTTATTTCAAGGGACTCTATGGTAGTTTGCAAATTTGTGAGTTGATATTGGATCTCTTTTCTTTCCTTGGATGGAGGAGAGGACATTTTGTCCCAATCGTTGAGATGAAATTTGGTTTCTTTGATTTTTTTTCCAGACGAAGGAAGGTGACCCTAGAACTGGAATGTTACATGTTTGTTGAATGATTTCCCAACCATGTTGATGTTGTATCCACAGAGGATTAAACTTGAAAGTGATCAACCCATAATCTATATCCTCTTGTATGCAAAGGGAAATTAGTTTGTGGTATGAGGAGGAGGATGAGATGATGTAGCATTGAATTTTCAAGTTTTCCAAGAGAAAAATGCTCTAAATAAGGAAATGATTTAACCTCTCTACACCATGCCCAGGGCCCAATATTTGGTGACTCTACATATATTTACCTTGCTTTGGCTTGGGGTTGAAGAGGTCCCAATTCACTATTAGTTCATCCACATAATCCGTATATGGGTCTCTTATGAACATTCCACCCTACTTTTCTTCAAAGACTAACATCAATTTTAGATCTCTAGTGAATATTATGTTCTAGATTGGAAGAGAGTCTCTAAAGATCTGTAAGGAGTCCCAACAATTTGTTTTCACTTGGTAGTGCACAAGGAGGTATATGTTGAATAATTCAATCTACTACCCAATGGTCTTATTCATAAATAGAGTGAACAACCAATGTTTCATGTAGTTAGATTGAAGAATCTCCATGACATTTGAGTCCTAGAGTATGTATATTCCCCCATAGGCACCCCTTGCACTCACTACTTTTCCTTGGCTACATTTCCACTCTGTATTGTCTAACTCACATACTATATATTCTTGTAGTTTGGTTTCTTGAAGTAAAGTCAAATACAATCATGTGTTCTTGTGGTTTCCAAACTCTTGCAATTCAAGGAGTGTATATTCACTTCTTGAGGTGGGGAGTTTAACTACACTTACAATCATGATGGGAAGGGTCGCTTGGGCTCCAAATTCTTTATCCATATTCACTTCCTTTTCTCACTTTTTTTGTTTGATTTCTAGCCAATTTTCTTCTGCATTTACCCCTCATCATCTTCTTGTTGTTGGAGGAGGAGGTTTTAGTTCATGGTGAACACACCATTGTGGGAAGGTTGAAGGAAAATAGAATATTCAATGGTGTGGATTGAAGGCTCTCGAATTGGATCAAGGGAAATATTCGAGGAGAATTTTGGAGGGACAAACATGGGGTTCTCCCCTTAATGTTGATAGTTTCCTTCATCACAAGTGACCATGACTACAAAGGGGTTTGGTCTATGCAAGGAAGGAAGAGGATAGCCTTCATTGGCAGGAGGGGAAACATTGATTGGAAGAAACAAAGAAGGGATTGCCACTAGCTCTTGAATATCTACTTGTGAAAGGGTTGCAAATCAATGGAAGGTTTTCCTTTGGGTTCTGGATTTGATTTAGTTTGAGGAGCATGGTTATTTCTTCTTAGTATTTTTTCCTAATGCCATTTTTCCCTTGATAAAGCTATAGAAGTGGTTAGGAAATCATTTTTACTCTTGTAATCTTTGGAAGAAAGGCCATATCCATGGCATGCATTACATTTAAAGGGTAGCTACTCATAGTCTCAAGATTCAAGGTGAGACCAATCATCCAAGGTGAGGTTAATACCTTCTATGAGGCCTTTTTCAAGATCTACTCCATGCATATGTTAGCACAAGAAACCATTCTATATTTGGGCTTAAACTTGTCGATATAATTTCCCAAAGCATTTCCTATGGATTATAAGGATTCATCATTGTAGTGGTGCAAAAGTAACAAGGGAAATAGTTGCAAAGAAACTAGTCCCTCTCATAGATCAATTCAATAACAAAGACAAAATATATTTTTCTGATATTAAATTGCAGTGCAAACAAAGAGCAAATATCTTTTCCTAATATTAAGTTGCAATACAAACAAAGAGAAAATGTATTTTCCTAATATTAAGTTGCAGTGCAAACAAAGAGCAAATATATTTTTCTGATATTAATTTGCAGTGCTACTGTGATACAATTTGAATATTTACATCAGAGTTCACAATATATCACAAAACGGTGAACAACAAAGCTACTACTATTCAGTGTTAAAAGTTCAAATATATATTTTTTTTTATAAGTAAGAGTTTGTATTAAATATAAAAGTCCTTCTCAGAACCAGGATCCAGAGTACATTAACAGAGTTATTCGGTTGTAATTACTGAACTGCTCTGTGAGAAGAAACCAGTTCAGCCAACCGTATGTAGCTAGTAACAAAAATTTTCTAACAGTTCTGTAGAAAGCTAGACTTTTTAACTACCATGAGCATCACTAGAACTAAAGTAAGGAGCAAGGATGGTATAATCTGGAACATATTCGGGCAAGATGCCAGACTAGGGTTCCTCAATGACAGGTGTCCCGCCGGCAGTCCATTGCATGTCCGTGGCATTGTGGATTTTGTCTTCGGGCACTTGGATGTTGCTGTCCCTCGCCTCTACTGCCGCTGCCGAAACTGTAGTGTCGTCTCCTCCTTCATTGTTGGCTAGAGTTTCCTTCCACGCGAGAGCATGTATGTCCTCTAGATTACCTTCCTTCCCTGCAGATGGCATACTTTCTTCTATGGTAGCGTGTTGAAGACTGCTCGCATGACCACTGGAGTTCTCAGAAGCCTCGCACGAGTACTCAGGAGCGACTGGAGGGGGAGTGGCTAGAAGCTGGAGAAGGACCGAGAGGCATCCCTCCATCTGTTGGACCCGAAACTGGAGATCATTCACCCCCTCACGGAGCTCGAAAACTAAGTCTTGGAGAATGGCAGAGTGTTCACGCGGCAGAGTGGGCGGGGGTGTCTTTAGATTGTGGTGAGGTCGACTATGGCGCTGCACCGGAGGAGAAGAGGAGTGCTTGACCCGGGGAGAAAGCCATGCCGGTGACCAAGAGGTGTCAACGACAGCCAGACTGTCTAGACCGGGAGTGGAAGAACCAGAGGGTGAGGATGAAGTGTGGGGGCGTCGTGGGTGCCACAGAGAGCCCCACCGTGGACGCATGTGTTGACGAGGCATGGCGAGGCTCGACTTCTGTAGAGGATCTGCAGAGCCAAGATGGAAGAAGAAAATTTCCCAAAATACCATGAAAATCACAGAGCCACACCACCAAACAAGACTGCTGAATGAATTCTGCATGGCGCTATGCATAGAGGCGGTCGAGGGGGCTGGGATTAATGCCCCTCCCATCATATTTTAATGATCGTTAAAGCCCGAGGGTGGTGGATGCGTGGGGCACGAGCCGAACACATGGCTCCGTGCTCCTCTGGCCTCCCCCTTCACTCAGACCTTGCCAAGTGGCCCGCAATACCACCCCATTCGGGGAAAAGTTCAAATATATTGTCTTACACCGAAATGGAGAATTTTTCTATTCAATGTATACATTAGAGAATTTTTCTATTAAATGTATACATTAAAAAACAATTGTTATCTAATATTCTTAGTCAACCCTAGTATGCATGTGTTGCATACTTTTATACTTTTATTACATGATACTTTTATATATATCTATTGATCATGCACTCTTTATTACAAAATAATCAATGTTTTTTTAACATTTTCTAAATATATCAACTAAATTGGGAACTGACCAATGTAATGTATTCGATATCTACTGATTACAAATAAATTAATATTGTTTTTCGATATCCACTGATTACAAATAAATTAATATTGTTTTTCCATTGTTACAGGAGGTCAAGCTTACACAACTGGAAAGTGGAATTGATGTTAAAACCCTTTGTGTTTTAAGGTTGGACATTAATATTTTGTGTTACTCATTTGAACCCTTGCCTAAGTTGGAAGTACTAGATCTTGTCTTTATTTACTATTTAAGGCCTTGTTCGTAGCTTTATTATTTGAGGTACTCTTAGAGGGAAAAAAAATATCTATATTTGAGGTATTGTGATAGGAAAAACATGTCCCCTTAAATCTTTCCTTCTGGATCATGTCATCTTTTAAGTATTTCCTTCTATATTTTAAATACCATTGGTGGAGCTTCTACAATACAAAACATGTTTTCTCATCTGTTCATGTATTTTGGAGAAGGTAATCACTTCGGGTTTGTGGGTTTCAATCGGAGACAGTTGACTGAGCAACTGAATAAGTATCGGTTCGGAGAGTTCAAGGAGGCTTGTCAGTCTGTTTGAGAAATAATGCAATGGTACGGGAGCTTTCTCAACATTCACACATTTGCGCAATATTTAGTATTTAATGGAATTTTTCCATCCATGGCCGGGAACGATTCTTGTGGACATTAATATTCTGAAAATAGTATAATGTTTCAATTTTTGTGGAATGGTCGAAGGTTGGTCATGCTCGTTTTCCAGGATATGAACTATTTGGTAATATGGAAAGCAGATTGTTTAACTTTCAGTATTTAATATAGTTTTTTAGTTTTTTTTTCAATAGAAAATTAGCTCAAAATTATATTAAGATATAATTTTTTTTACGTGATTTCTTTCATAGAAAAATTTCAGTGCTAACATGACTGATAATAAGCTTAGTGAAAAAAGACACTTCAGTCTTTTAAGAGAAAACATCACTCAGAGAGACACATCATTCAAAATGAAAAATCACCAAAGATGCACATACTCATGATAGTCATGAATATAACCAACTAAAATAACTGGAATAAACTGACTCAAAAACTAAAAGGAGATATATCATAACATAGCCAGGTAGTTCATAGGGCCTACACCTCCAGGTTCCCATAAATATTATGTAATTTTTCCCTCAAGCTCATGAAGATCATTTTTAGAGAGTTGGTCTGCCTCCTTGTTAAAATCTTTGAAAATGTGATGGAAGCTAATTGCCTAAAACAAAATTATAAGTTCTTTTGTTTTATGCTTCCATCCTTCAATAGCACATTCCTGTAGCCTTCCTCTATTGTTGAGCCAATCTATAATTAGCCTGGAATCACCCATAGTTGGGAGTTTTGGGAGGGCTAGATAAATAGCCATAGTAAGAGTGGCCCATATTCCCAAGAGCTCTGCCTTTGTATTTGTGCCTTCACCATTGTTTAGATTCCATCTATAGACTAAAGAGTTGGTTGTTTTTGTAACCCCCCGACTCCACATAATCTCTTATCACTTTTTGCTGCCCCATCAAAAAAAGAAATAGAAAATCCATCAGAATGGGTGACGAGACAATATCTTATAGGGGAGAACTTTTGATTCAATGGTTGATGCTTGTAGAGCTCCAGGGTCTTGATAACCACAGAGTGAACTGAAGGAACAACATTCTCGAAAATAGCTTTGTTTCTTCCATTCCATATAAACCAATAGATTATAGTTGCAAGAGTTGGATAAATAGTTTTATATTTAATCCATAAATTAAAACAGTCATAAAATGACTTACCTTCCCACTTTCTTTTTACCTTTTGTATATATTTTATTATTTCCCAGACCTTCTTTGTAAACATACAATCAAGAAATAAATGATTGTTGTCCTTTGAACTACTTTTACACAAGATACACAGACTTGGTCCTTCCAAACCTTTTTTTTGTAATATGTCCCATGTTAAAAAAAATTATTCGTCACCAACCAGATGAAAATTTTGATCTTAAGCTGAAGATCCCATTTCCAAATTTTATGCCTCCAACCATCTAGAATCGGAAAATTGTATGTAGAAATAAGAGCCAAATAAGCATTTTTTACAGAAAGAATTCCAGATGAGTTACCTTATGTCCACATTAGTTGATCTCATGTATCCCTGATAGTAACTCCAGCTCCTATAAGTGCTCTGTGAAAAAGGTCTGATTCATCTTCCAGCGTTCCATTTAATCCCAGGTCTGCACTCCCAAACCAGTTTTCAACAAGGTTGTGAGGATCAGTATGATTCTTTGCTTGTGCAAGTAAAGTAATTTTTTTCTTCTTTAGATGTTCAAGAAGATCAATAGATAGTAGGGATCTATCTCCCATTCCCAAGATATGATCTCTACCAATAGAGATAAGGTGACCAGAGCCCAGTACCCAGCTAAGCCAATATGTAATGAGATGAACAGATTTTAAAAGACTGTTCCAAATCCTAGAAGCTGAATTTCATTTGAAGGAGACAGATCTGAACCAATTGATGATGGTTATGTTTTGTAGATATTTATCTTTAATAATCTTATGCCAAATGTATTCCTTATTGAGAACTCGCCAGAGAGTGTTGGCGTTCAGTGTTGAATTGAAAAGAAATAAGTTTCGAAAACCCCATCCACCACAGTATTTAGGTCTAGATAACACATCCCATCTGCATAGGTGGTAATGATTGGTCTCATTGTTTCCATTCCACAGGAATTTGAACATTAATTTAGGGACATGTTTAAGAACTGAGCATGGGATAATATCCAGAGACATACAGTAAATAGGCTGACTCTCTAGGACAGATTTAATTAGAATATAGTAGCCACCAAAGGATAACCACTTATTGCACCAAAGGCCAATATTTTTCTCCAGTTTTTTCAGTAACCAGTTCCAATCAACAGCCCGATGAACCCCAATCTTTAGATGATATCCCAAATATTTGAAACCTATGGAAAGGGATGAAAACGTGTAAGGGAGAAAGGATCTATATAGGGTAATATCTTAATCAGATAATCCTTCAAAAAGCATTGAAGTTTTTGAAACATTTACTTGAAGACCCGAGGCTTTACAGAATAAAACTATGAGTTTATCAATTTCCAACCACTCTCGAATATTTTCCTTTGTCATGATTCGTACATCATCCACGAAAAATAAATGAAGTATGCTAATCATTCTGGAGACTTTAATACCAAAAATATTGTCTTCCTCTTTGCTCTTTTTTAATAAAATACTAAGTCCTTCCATAACCAGGATGAATAATAACGGAGATAGAGGACAACCCTGACACAAACCATAGCCACTTCGGAAGAAATATGTGGTTTCTCCATTGATTAATACATCATAAGTAGGATAAATAACACAACTCATAATCCACTTTGTCATTTGGGTACCAAAACCCACTTGAATTAAAATCATCCTGAGAAGATCCCAATCTATACATTCATAAGCTTTGCGTAGATCCATCTTGAGAATCAGAGATTTTTTATTTTTTTTTGTTATACTATGAAGGAACTCGTGAGTTGTACCAATAGTGTCCTAAATCTGCCTTCCTTTCAAAAATCCTAATTGTTCTTCTGAGAGTGTGCTAGAGAGAATAAGCTTGATCTGATTGGCGATGATTTTGGATATCATTTTATAGCATAGATTGCATAAGGAGATGGGCCTAAAGTCCCCGAAATTTGTTGGATTATTTTCTTTTGGAATTAAGGTGAGGAAGGTAGAGTTTAAACTTCTTGTTATAAACCCACTTTGCCTAGAATCCTCAATCATTTGTAAGAGGTCCTCACCAAACAAATAAAAAAAATATGTGAAAAATTCCACCATCTAGCCTTCGGGGTCTGGACTTTTGTCTGTTTTGAAAAGTGTTAAAACATCTTTGATTTCTTCTAAGTTGACTAGGTCATAAAGAGAACTTGCCTCATCATCATTTACCATCCTGGAGAAAAGACTAGTAACTTGAAACTATTTAGTAGTATTAGGAAAAGAACGGGCTTTGTAGAAGTTTTTGAAGTAGTGAACAACCTCTTCTTTAATTGATGTATGTCTTGTATGCCCTTGTTCAGTATCATCAACTATCTCCTAGATATGCTTGTGAATTTGTTTTTTGTTAGCAAAGTGGTGAAAAAAAAAATATTTTGATCACCACTCTTAACCCAGATCGCTCTACTGCGTTGATGCCATTTTTCTTTGTTAGCTCGAAGTAGCTTGTTCCTTTCTAGCTCTAAATTGCCGAGAAGAAGTTCCTTATCCGAATGTGAGTATTCATCCACAAAACTCGGAAAGGTGTCTCTTATATTTGATTCTAAAAATTCCATGTGTTGTAGTATGATCTCATCTCTATGCTTCACCCACAGTTTAGTCTATCTTTTTAGTTCTTTTAGCTTCCAAACATGTCTATGGTGGCTGCCCATTTCTGTAGTGAATTTAGGATCCTTACAAACCTGGTGAACAAGATCTTTGTAAAAGAGAAATAGATTGTGTAAAATTTGATATCGAGTAGTTATCGATTTATTATAAGAAAAATTGATTATATAAATCTCAATCTCTAGTATAAATATTGTTTTTTGATGATGGAAGTAAATTGAATAAATTTCAATTTAAAATACATGGAAAACCTACATGAACATCCATATAATAAAACTCTAGTTTTATAATTTTGGTACTATGCTAGATATTATTTAAGTTTTATAGAAAATATCATAAATGTCCATATTAATCATCATCCATTCCTATCTCTTTACACCCATCCAACGTTGTTAGATTTAATTGTCATTCCAATGGAAGAAGTTGAATGAGCGATTTTTTAACATAATCCATGGGATTTGTTCAAAAACCTGTAGCAAAGGGGTTGGCCCATCGAAAACAACTCCGAGACCACTACTTTAGAATACTCTCACAAAATTCTCAAGATGTTAGACTAAGGATTATAAAAATTAAACCTTAATCCAGAGTGAAAAAACTTATTAAAATATTTACGCATGAATGAGCTAACACATACGTGAATTGAACCTTAAAAAATGTTTCACTAAAATATTTATAGTTACAATAACATAGCTAATTAAATGAAAGTTATCACAAAAAATATAAATGTGATGAAACAACCCAATGTTATGTTAAGTGTTAGGGAGAGAAAACTAGAGCATGTAATATGGTATCAAATTGTCCAAAACACGTGTGTATCGAATTGCATCAACAAAGTCCATGTGTAATATCAATGCCAATATTATAATGCGGCGTATGATATTACTTTAATATCAAAGGCATTAGCCATTAGCATTATGCATGTCTTGGTCAGTCAAGAACCCCTCGGTATTCAATCTCTAATCCTAGTTCTATTCTGCAACGAATTTTGGGCGCTAGCCCCTTTTCTTCATCCCTTGGTTCGCATGTGACCATGGCTATGACCCAATGCTTATGATTTGGGCGCTTATCTGGAACCCTGAAACTTCATGCTCTAGGATTCGGCGGATTTCAAAGCACATCACAACAAATTCCTTGGAGTGTCGGATTGGAAAACTCATGAAGTAGGGTGGATCAACAATCCATGTCTCCCAACATTCAATGGTTGATACTCATTATGGAACTCCAGGCTTTGGGTTTCAGAGACTTCGGAGCTTTGGAGCTTCGAAGCTTCGGGACTTCGAATGATTCCACCTTTTTTCAACCCAAAACTCTCGAACTATGAGTCTCTACATACTTCCATGTCACCCCGGTGATGTCATCGCGTCACTTTACTTCAGTGTAATGAAACTTCATGGGTTTCTTCCTCCCATTCCATCACAAGCCATTTCTTTCGGAGTGTCCAGTCTCCAAACTTCACGATCTAGCACCACGTGTCCACTGGGGCCCACGGTTTCCATGCTTGAACTAAAAGATACTGAAAAGTCACATCAAACTTTATACTTTTCAAATTGTGGGGACATGGGTCAGCAGTTTTGGAGTAACTTGTTGATCATTCCACAATTTTCCCCATGCTACCATGTACCCATTTTGGTAAACTGTGGTTTGTATTGCGGGACCACCTTGTAGAATTATTTGTCGTGCATCTTCGATCTCCACAATGCCACCCGGTCATCAATCTTGATAGATCATGATAAAAGTTAATGCATTCCTGATCCATCTAACTTCTTCGCCAAGTTTAACTTCCTTGTGTCACATTCTAACTGCATTTCTATCTTACAAGGTTCTTAACTCACTAACATGTGGCACACATCCCATGTTTCCACATCATCCTTAGTGACGTCAACAGGCCACGTCACTTTGGAACTTCGGCCTTCGAAATATTTCACCTTTCCATACCTTGTTTCTCCTAAACTTCAAACTCCCAAACTTTCTTACCTTCCTCTCTTGGCTTAAACCTATGGTTATGATCTATCCTTGGTCAAATCCAATGGTAAACACTCCCCCCCCCCTG
>CBVK0103502669.1:14832-27081 GCA_900067695.1 Picea abies
CCCCCCCCCCCCAGATCTATGGTGTAGATCCTCTTTGGAACTTCAAAACTTTGGCTTCGACCCTTTCTACTATATTACACACAAAATTAGTTGAATTCATGAAGTTTGAAGTAGTTATGGGTCAATATTCATGCACCTTTCTCCAAATCTGATAGTGGTGAATGATCCTCCTTCTCCCTAACAAATCCCACAGCCCAACTTCAAACCTTGCGATTCCAAACCCACTATTACTACAGTATATTTTCTCTACCACCATTCCATAAATCGTTATACCTCATGAGCTTCATAACACAACCAAGGTATTCTCTTGGCACTCTAGAATGCTCTGAAATTCAATTTTGTCCCTTTCAACAACAATTCCCTCTGAAATCTTGTCTTGCTAACCACTAACATGGCCCATCCAGGATCAGTGTCGAAACCTCACTCTGATACTGATTTGTAATGTCCCTCAGCTGGAAATCCTAGCTGGGTAATGCTACTGAAGCAACCTTTTATTTTCCTTTACTGCTCTGATACCATTTCTGTGACATTCTCAGTCTTAAACAACATGCCACCGAGTAACTTTGCGGAAATAATCACATATAAAACTTAACCAAAAGATAGAGATAACATATGGTATTCACACATATAAATATATATCTATCTAATGCAATTAAACAGATGTCAATACTCTACTCATACACATGTTCATGTGGAAGCAACATTCACACCTACATGCAACATATATATATAGACATTACTCATTAATTATAATGAAAATGCAAATACGCAGCATACAACGAATAGAGAACTGGTACTTATCTTTTGATAGATGACCACCAATTGCGTGTGGACATTCCATGAACCTCCCATCCTTAGACCACACTTCTCATCACGCTTGGCAGTGGGTCACCCCCAAGTTGGGACTAAACTCCATCGGGCAATGGAATTCTAGGATTGGCAAGGACAACAAGAAAGTTGCACAAAACAACAGGAAGGATATTTTATCTTAGAATCCACTTACATCCACAACCCATAGACCCTCATTCCCCACATGCTTTCTCCACCCTAGGAGGGTACACCTTCACTAATACAAGTCCATTGGCTACTACACCTCCCTTACCCTGGGCTTCAGCAACAGGCTGGACTACAAGTCTCAGAGCATTGTAGCTTCTACGGGACTCCCCCTAGGAGAACTCACTTCCAAGCAAACTCTCTCACCTGGGAGAGTTGCTCACAGGCCTGAAAACTTTCTTCTTCAATTCAGATCTTATGTCAAACAGACACAAGTGATGTCAACAATAGAATTCGAGTAACACACAGGTGAAGTCAACCACAGCAAATGGGTATGGACAGAGAATATGAAAACAAACCAAGTGTATAAAAAAATGTGTTGGCAACAACCTCCAACCGCTACGACACATCACAACTCAGGAAAAATACAAGTTCGTTGGGCTTCATAGGAAATACGCAAGACAACTCCAATGTCTACAGGTTACACTAGGGCGTGCCTCAGTGGGGAGTATGGCTCTCTTCTAGGGTGTCTAACCTCACGAGAGTGTCAATGAAATGGTGAAGTATCATGACAGTCATGAGAATCATGAGACTGGTGAGTGAGCGGACCCCCAACAAGCTGACTTTCCCACTTAAAATTGCTTGTGCCCATGTTGACACATGTCTTCCTGAAGTTGCATGAGCTCTGCTTAACACTCATCCCCCTTTCCCCCAGGAACTTAGGACAACATGGTTATATCAAACCTTAGCTTCTAGGAAATAATAATATAATATTATTCCTTTAGAGGTAATCCCTCTAGTTTATCCCCTATTCCTAGACACTTATCCCCTTCCCCACCTAGTGGATCTTAGTCCCCCATAACTCTTTCTTCATGGAGGGTCTACACGCAGCAGTGTAATTTTATTAATAATATGTGTGTATTTACATATACAAAATCAAGCTCATTGGCCTTAGCATCTGGCTCATTGGCCTTAGCATCTGGCTCACCAGCCTAATAAACACATAAGTCTTTCAGCTTATAACCACTCGGCTCACCATCCTATAAGCATAATTACAATTCAGCAGGGGCTTGGCCTTGGGGTGTTACAATCAGAGAGGCTACATACACAATGAATATATGGATTTTTTCTCAACACATACATAAAAACACAAGTAAATAAATATAGAACCATCAGTCAGCCACTCACCTTCCCAACTAGGGTCAGGATTTGGGAAAAAACCTACTAGAAACCTACACAGTGCCACTATTACATATGACCAAATTTTCCACGGTTTTTCATTGCTATTGCCACACATATCCGTCGCAATTCCACGAAGTTAAACAATATTTTCATGGAAAGTTTTACGTCGCTATATCCATGCACTAAGATTATTCGTGGAAACAGTGATGAAATCAGGCCGCCACATGTCATCATCCTAAATATTTTATGCTAAATGTTTTTGTTCACATCATCATAATTACGACAAACTATCGTCAATAGACTGATGAACATACATCGGAAAGATGGAATCCCATATAAAATATTTAACTTCTTGCCATGAACGTTCGTCACTATAGCGATGCAAGTTTATTGCAAGAAGAAGAGATGTATACCTTCTTGCGATGAACATGTATCACTATAGCGATGACGGCGCATGGAAATAGAGACGAAGTCCTGTGGCAGAGTAGAAAACCCACCAATGGCTTGCGATGCAGATGTCATACTTGTGATGAACATACATCACTATAGCGACAACTTCTGTAGGTTTTAAAAAAAAATGACAGTTTTCTAGTCTTTGAAACAATGATATGCTACAGAATCCTTACAATGATATTCTAGAGAAGTCCCCATCTTCATGATAGATAGAAGCCTTAGTACTCTACCTTATGAATCATATGATTTATTGTTGATTCATGCACAAATTTGATGCTAGCACCAATCCCTTATCCTACTTCAAGGACGGATCCTTTCAAGGAGGGACGATAGTGGTTGATACGAGGCACTTACAGGCACTTACGGGCACATGATACCAACAAAATTACCTACTAGTTTTCATATTACAGCACATGAAAACTCCAATGTGAAATCTACTGGTAACGTTGTGGGAGGTATCATTTCTAGTCTAAATTGACCAACCAAGAGGGCACCTGGAGACTTATATCCAAGATCATTATGCTTGATAGGATTCATCTTCATCTTCGTGTTGCATCACCTTTGGTGACTTGATTCCTTCATCACACAAATTTTCTATGCAACCTTTCCAGAAGATCCAAAACAAAGATTTGACATGACATTTGATAGTCTAAACTGGAAGCATGGGGCATTAGTTATATAGCAACACTGCAGCATGATGCATAATTTACTTGGCATACATAGTCAAGACACACGAGCACTTGTCATTTGTGTTCTAGAGGAAGTTCCAACCAACATAATTTCATGATGAAGATGTGGTCAGTATAAAATGCTCCATTCATTGAGTCCTATCTTACCATGATGACAGAGTATAACCAACATCTCTATCATCTTTTTTTCTCCCTCTAAAATGATATTCTTAGAAAAATTGTGTTTCCCTATATTGGAGGGATGATAAACCTAGGATATCCCTAAATTAAGGCATATTATTAGCAAACTAGAGGGTATTTTGATGGGTGAAACAATTAACTTATTTTTGGTAGCATATAGTTGGATTGTTGGGTAGATTGCACAAGCAGTGATACTCCTCCAACACTTGCACCAAAACAACAACCTAAGAGATTAATTTGGGGCTTCATTATGAACATAGTTAAGGTTATAAATAAATGAGGTCTATACCATCATGTTTGATATAACAAAACCTCCTTGGTGTCTCTGTTGTCTCTGAGGCTTATGAGAAACATACACATCATTTTACATTCAATTTTCTGAAATTTCTCCTTCTAGATTTTGATATTTTATGACAACTGGGAATGAATGTCACCTACAACATCATTGGTTCAGACCTAAGCACACTCAGAACAGACACTTTGAGAGTATATTTCGGTCTCTTCTTTTCCATTGTGTCTTTGGTACAGTCAAGGATTTTTTGAAGATTCAGGTTGTCACTTTGTACCTATTGAAAACATACAACAAATGAACTAATGTTGAATTATTCAAGATTGTTCCATGGAAACAACAATATAACTTTAATGGAGCATTGATGGGTGTTCTATATGCACTAAAAACATAGTAAAAACCCTTAATCTCGAGGATCAACTTACTTTCATTCTAACAAGGTAGGGGAGCAGTTTTCTAATGGAATAGGACTGTTGGTCTTCTTTCTAATGGCATAGGATTGTTGGTCTTCTTTCTGCCCTAACACCCCTCCTATTGCGGTGTCGGAGGCATCGGTGGATATATGAAATGGGAGAGTCCAATTGGACCCTCTAAGAACTGGTGCCATAGACAGCTTAGCTTTCAGGGTTTCGAAGGCAGTTTGACACTGCTTAGTCCAAACAAAATCAACATCTTTTATCAATAATCCAAACATAGGTGTAGCAATCTTTGTAAAAATTTCAATAAACCGTTGGTAATATCCGGCATGTCCAAGAAAGATTCTTGCCTCTTTCTGAGTCTTGGGGGGTGGAATTCTAACAATGACCTCGATCTTTGCAGGATCAAATTTTATCCCTTCAGATGAAACATGATGTCCTAGAACCACTCCTTCAATTAACAACATTTTTCATTTTTCATGGCTCAGAGATACATTCATTTCCTGGCATCTGATGAGGACTTTTTCTAAGTTTTCTAAGGCTTCCTGGTAAGTGTTTCCATAGACTGTGAAGTCATCCATGTATACCTTCACATAATCATGAATAAGATTGGTAAATATCCCTAGTACTGCTCGTTGAAATGTGGTAGGAGCATTACATAATCCGAATGGTAAGACCCTATAGGCATAGGTGCCCCAAGGATAGGTAAAGGTAATCTTGTCTTGGTCCTTGGGTGCTATAAGAATATGGTTGTACCCACTGTACCCATCTAGAAAGGAGAATTACTTCTTTCCAGACAAGGTATCTAGAACTTGGTCAATGAAAGGGAGAGGAAAGTAGTCTTCCAGAGTGGATTTGTTGAGTTCCCAGAAATCAACACAAATTCTCCATTTCCTGGTCACTTTCTTTGGAACCACTACAAGTAGGGATACCCACTTACTATCGGAGATGGGATATATAAATCTGACATTTAGCAAATTTTGAATCTCCTCCTTGACTATGTCTTTCAGTGTTGGGTTCATCCTTCTCTGGGGTTGCCTAACAGGTGTCACATCCCCCTGGGTATATATGTGATGGATGCATGTGTCAAGGTGTATACCCTTCATGTTAATGTATTCCCAGGCAAATGCTCCTGTTTTTTCTTTAAGGATATATACTAATTGTTTTTGTTGGTATGTATCTAGCCCATAGTTTATATGTAAATTTTTCCCTAGACTAATCTTGTAGGGCATAGTATAATACATCACATACTCACCTATTTCGAAAATAAAAGATGTTGAAGACAAAATGGATGGGTCTAATTGTTCTTGAAATTCTTCCCCAAACATGTACTCAAATTGGGGAAAAGACTGTGGAAAATCCACACATGTGATAGAAGAAATGAACTGGTTTAGCACATTTTCTGGTGTATGCTCTTGAAGTTCCCTTGCATGGTCACTAGGAAATACAGGTTCTTCCTAGTCTTCATTCTCATATGGACATTCAAGCCACCATAGATTCTCCATAATAGGTTGAGATGGAGGGTAAATGGTGAGCTTCTGGATAGAGAGACCATTCGAGATGGTCATTTCTCCTTCTCTACAGCCAATAAATGCATTGGTTGTGGCTAGCCAAGGTCTTCCCAAAATAACGGGATGGCCTCTCGAAGGATCCTTTGAATGAATGACAACAAAATATATGGGGTACTCCCATGAGGCTAAAGTAACCATGACATCATCTAAAATCCCTTTAGGTATAACCCTATTTTTATCTGCTAATTCCAAAATGGTTGGGGTAGGTCGAAGAAGAGGTTGTAACTGTAATTGTTCCAAGGTAGTAGTGGTCATAACATTGATGGTTTCCCCTAGGTCTATGAGAGTGTTTCCAATGGAGACCTCATTAATGGTTATCGTCACTACGGGGTTTCCTGGATTCCCATATTTTTCTAGCTTTGGCTGCTCTGATATGTATTCGGAAAGTCCTCCTACCAAATGTACTATAGGAGGGTCCTTCTGCTTCCTACCTAGCTTCTTAATACACAATTCCTTGACTACCTTACTATAGATTGGAATGTCTTTAATGTCTTGAAGTAGGGGAATTTTGACACAAATATTTTTCAATTCATTCAAAATGTCAAATTATGGTCGGGTGGTAGGTTTATCGATTACCAATCGGTCTGGATAAGGAGGGACCTTCGTAATTTGTAAAGGTTCATTTTGGGGGAGCTTGGGTTCTTGATTATTTGGGATAATAACATCTTCCCACCTAGTGTCATCTGTGGGTTATTTGGTGGTTTCTTCTTCTTCCTCTTCCTGGATGACTATTGAAGGTCTCTGCCTATCTAGAACTTTTCCTTATCTTAGTTGAATTTCCTATAATGGAACAGGAGTAATAACATATGTCGGGAAGGCCTGCATATCAACATTGTTAAGAGGTTGAGGGGTATTATTATTGGGGTTCGGAACTGGATGTGCCAGTAATAGTGTCGATCTCAGGGAGCTTGCATTTTGATATTGTAGCATTTGTTGCTGTGGAATAGGAGGTAAAGGTGGTGGAACAAAACCTGTCAGAAGTTGTGGAGTGTTTGATGGGAACTATGGATAAGGATGGTTGGACATATGGATAGGTGGAGCTTGAGGGTTTCCTTGGTTGTGTCCTCCCCTTCATCCTTGAATCCAAGGATGTTGGCACTGAGTAGACCAGTTTTTCCAACCTAGTGAGTTCCACTGTTGTTGTTGTTGATAATAGGGTGGAACTTGAGATTGTAGATCTGAGTATGTGGGTTGATTCCTAGGCTAACATGGCCTCCTAGGTGCATAACAAGACTCCCCAGAATCTCCACTCCTATAGATGGCTAATAAATCAGGCAATGATGGACATTTTTCGGTCACATGGTATTTTGTATGGAAGCCACAAACCAAAGTGTTATCTAATGGGCATTCCCTTGAGGAATGCTTCCTCCTCAATCTTGGGCAATATATGCTCATTGTTGCATTTTCCTTCTCCCTTTTCTTTTTGAGTTTAAGGGTATCCAACTGGGAACCTATTGTGCTTAAGATTTCATTCTTAAAGTTTTCTAATAGGTTCCCTATCTCTGCTCTTGTAATACCACCTGAACTAACTGGTTTTAAGTTTCTAATGTAAGGGTCCCGAACATTCTTCCCTGTTTTGGCTCTACTCTTTGATTAATTCTTACACATTTCACATATTTTAGCAAATGGTTTATGAGAGATGTCACATGATGCCATCAGGTTAAGCATCTCTAAATATTCTTCTAAAATTCCCTTAATTAAAAGATCCCTAATTGCATCCTCTGGGAGGTCATGGTATTTTGACTTCTGGGAGATATAACCAAATATTTCCATATAATCTTCGAGGGTCGCATCTTCTAGTTATTAAATTTTAAAGATGTCACTACGAGACTCTTTGGTCTTGTAGTAGTTGTTGGACAACTGAGAGGGGGGGTGAATCAGTTGTTACCGTGCTTAAACAATAATGCTTCTTTTAAAATCTTTACAAGGCACTCAATGATGATCACAACAATGCAGAGAGATAAACAAAGGCACATTCAGCATCAGTCACACACATGTGATACACAGAGACAGATATTTCCTGAGGAAACCCATAAAGGGTAAAAACCTCTTTTTCTTTATATGATAAGTAATAGTTACATTCTTTACATTATGATACACATGAGCACCAACTCATAATGAGGCTACAACCTCTGTTTTTCAAACTGCAACTTGCTGAGAGCACCAACTCTCTGTTTTCTCTAGAACCCACTAGAAGGAAGCACCAACTCCTTGGTTTCTCTAGCACCAACTAGAAGGAAGAACCAACTCCCTGAGTGTTTCCAGCACCAACTGGATGGAACCACCAACTTCCAATCATACAGGCACCAACCTGTATAACAGAGAACAAGAGTTCTCCCTTGCACCACCCTTCCACCCTGGTTTCTCTGGCTGCAACTAGATGGAAGCTACAACTCCCTGTGTTCAAGCACCCACTTGAACCTATGAGGACAAAAGTCCTCCCTAGCACCTCCCTTCCACCCTGAAATAAAGAAAAACTTTGTTGCTGAAACTTATTATAGTGATATGACGTTCAACAATGGCTTACCAGACTCATCATTGTTCTGCTGCATTTCGTTGCTCTGACTGTCTCATTGCCTTTTTGCACACATCACTTGCGCGGTCTGTTCTTCTACGTTTTATGCTCTGTGTGTCATGTCCATTTACTACATAGTTCCTCTTCTATTCAATTCAGTTGTTGTACTCCCCTCCTTCTTCACCCATGAATCACATTCAATAATAGCAACCACAGCATACTCCAACAACAACAACAACCCTTCTCTTCTTTGTACCGTGTATATATAGCTTCTGTGCATCTTGTGCATGCAATATTCACCATTCCTCTGCATGCTCATACCACGCCAATCTCCTCCACCTTTCGAGTGCTCTGCATGATCATCATCGTAACTCTTCAACTTCTCTGGTCGTTTTCCCACACCTTCAGCATCACTGGATGTTATGTTGAGATTCCTCAACCTCTCTGGCAGTTGAGACTCTTCGTCTTCTCTGTGACAATCGAGCTCATCTTCTCTATTTCAGTTACTGGCTTCCACGCTCATACATCTTTCAATCCCTTCTAAGAATAGTCTTCCTTTACTTGGACAAAGCTTGGAGACTCTTCTTCTCCTCTGGTGATCACACAGGGGTCTCTTCGAATTCTCTAGCAGACACCATCAATGGTTTCTGGTAGTTTCACTGTGTCGTGCATCAGTAACCCTCTAATCAGCACTTGATCTGATGGTTCAGATTACATCTCTATTTCATATATCGCGATATCGGGATTCCTGATGTCAATAATCTTTGACATGTCCAACTCTCGATCCCCGATGCCTCTTTATTGACTAGAATCAATGGTCCATATCAAATCTTGATCTGACGGCTCAGATTGCATCGTGATTTCACATATCGTGAAATCAGGATTCCTGTGGTGAATGTTCTTTGACAACTTCAACACTCGATCCTCGAAACTCCAACATGGACTGGAATCAACAGTCCAGATTTGATCTTGATTCAACGGCTGCGATTTAAGTCGCGATTTTGCATATCACGAAATCAGGATTCCTGTTGCATTGTTTCTTTGACATCTCCAACACGTAATCCTCGAAACTCCGTCATGGTGTAAGTCTGCTGACGTCACATGTGTTAAATAACTGCCATGTGTCACCCTGATTCATGACTTACATGTGCTTGACATGTTGAATCGGTCTGACACTTGTCATTACCCGGTTGTTCCACATGTTCCTAGCTGACGTGGTCTACTGACGTGAGTCAGGTCAATGGTCTAGATCACATCTTGATCTGACGGTTCAGATTCAGTTGGGATTTCACACATCACGATTTTGGGATTCTTGATGTCAATATTCTTTGACATTTCCAACTCTCAATCCTCGAAACTTTGACAGGGAGTCGAATCAATGGTCCAGATCACATCTTGATCCGACAGTTCAGATTCAGTCGGGATTTCACACATCATGATTTCGAGATTCTTGATGTCAATATTCTTTGACATCTCCAACTCTCGATCCCCGAAACTCCGACAAGGAGTCGGATCAACGGTCCACATAACCCCCTGAGATAGACGGTCCTCCTGCTTTTGGGATTTGTGAGCCCTCTACTCCTTGCATTTTTAAAGATCATACAGGTTTTCCTTGATCCAAAGGTGGTCGGATCCTGCACTCATATCTAACACCTGAGATCTATCCTCCAGATCTGTGCATTCCTTTTGTCTTCATTCAGATCTGACGACCATCGAGAATTCAGGATGAGATCCACTCATCACTGGTGCTTTCTCCTCCAGAGCGTACTTTTTCCTTGTTTTTCCTTCGCTGGATACTCTGATCTTTCCATCAATGACAAGCTTACTTTGCCTAATAATAACCTGCCAACAATCCTTTGCACTATCTCTTCTGAACTTATCGGGCTTGCTTTGCAGCATCTTCCTAAAATACTTCTGGTGCCCATCTGTTACATTCTTCCTATACTCATGCCATCTTCATTGTTGTACTTGCCATCAATGACAAGCATGTGCTACCTATTAAACATTTTCCAACAATCTCCCCCTTTGGCATTGATGGTAACTAAGGCACCCGAATTCTTTTCTCCCCCTTTGACATCAATGTCAAAGAAGAGACATGCTCCCCCTGAGCTATTGCAGTAATTTTAGGAGGCATTATATATTCAAACAATACCTATCTCCCCCTAACAATATTGACTCTTTTAGATGTGAAACGAAATGACACCGAGCTTCTTTCTGAGATATTCAAACGGTGTCTTGGCTAGGGGCTTAGTAAAGATGTCTGCAATTTGTTCTATAGTGGGAATGTAATGGACCTGAACAATCTAATTGGTGACCTGCTCTCTCAGAAAATGATATTTTATGGGAATATATTTTGTCTTCGAGTGGAGGACAGGATTTTTAGACACACTGATGGCACTTGTGTTATCACAATGAATTGGGATCGGTGCAGTATATTTTACCTCTAAGTTTGCAAGTGTCTGAATCATCCATAATACCTGTGTGCAACAAGTAGCAGCAGCAATGTACTATGCCTCTGTGGTTGATAAAGAAATGGAACCTTTCTTTTTACTAAGCCAGGCTACTAAGGAGTTACCCAAGAAGAATGCTCCTCCACTGGTGCTCTTTCTCTCATCAACACAATTTGCCCAATCTGCATGTGAATAAGTAGTTAACTGAAGACTTTGATTTCTGGGATACCACAGACCATAAGTCATTGTTTCTTTTAAGTACCTGAATATCCTTTTGACAGCTTGCAAATGAATCTGTTTAGGTGCAGCCTGATATCTTCCTACCATTCCTACAGTATGCATTATGTCTGGGCGAGATGTTGTGATGTACAACAGGCTTCCTATCATTGATCGATATGAGCTTTGATCAACATTAGGTGAATCATCATCCTTGCTTAATTTACATCCAATTACCATAGGTGTACCCACAGGTTTAGAATCTTCCATTTGAAACCTTTTCATCATTTCTCTTAAATATTTTCCTTGAGAAATGAAGATCCCATCGGGCCTCTGAGTAATTTGCAGAACAAGGAAAAATGACAGTTCTCCTATTATAGACATTTCAAAATCAGACTCCATGGCTGAAGCAAACCATTGTACCAGCATACTAAGTCAGGGTTATCAGACAATTTGAAATCCTCTGGTTGTTCCATATAGACTTCTTCACTTAAATCTCTATTGAGAAAGGTTGACTCTACATCCATCTAGTAGACTTTAAACCTTTTATGAGAAGCATAGGAAAGAAACATTTTGATAGCTTCTAATCTTGCTACGGGCGCAAATGTTTTATCAAAATCCAATCCTTCTATCTGAGCATAGCCTTTACAGACTAACCTCGCTTTGTTCCTGATAACTTGTCCTTGCTCATTCAACTTATTCTTAAAGATCCATTTGGAGCCAATGACGTTTTTACCTTCGGGTCTTTGAACCATATCCCATGTATTGTTTTTCTCAATCTGATCAAGTTATTCATTCATTGCTTTAACCCAGTGATCATCTGTGATGGCTTCATTAAAATTCTTGGGTTCCAGCATGGATATGAGAGCTATATGAGATTGTTCGGTGGTTTTGATTAGCTTTCTCCTAGTTTGTACCCCTTTGTCTTTTTCTCCAATTATCTGACTTGCAGGATGATTCTTTTGAATGATTCTAGAGGAGGGATTTGTAGTTGGCTTCTGATTTGAGTCTTCATCTAATTTAGAGTCTTCGTTTTCTGATTCTTGGACCTGTTCATCTTCAGATTTTGATGTGTCTTCTGTAGGGGTCTCATTACCATACACCTCTCTTGCTGGGATTCCTTCATCAATTTTTACATCAATACGGTCAACCATTTTATGCAGCCTCTTATTATAGCATCTGTATCCTTTACTGTTTGAAGCATACCCTAAGAAAATACCTTCATCCGCCCTGTCATCATATTTGCCGAGGTTTTCATCATTATTCTTTATGTAGCATTTACTCCCAAAGACTCT